>CAUYPK010019811.1:0-14760 GCA_963574355.1 Loris lydekkerianus
TCCTCAGAAGCAGCATAACAAAATCCAAACTTGGCAAAGAGCCACAGTATACAAAATAATGATAAGAGGCAAAGAGCCGCATTCATTTTGGCCGGGAGCCGCATGCGGCTCGAGAGCCGTGTGTTCGCCACCCCTGCTCTATCTCAATAAAAAAATGTGGAACATTATTTTTGTACGGGTTTTATTAAAAAGTATGCATGTTTCATATGTATGCTTTTAGTAGTTTATTGTGAAAAAGTGAACACACTATGAGTGTGTGGCTGATGAATCTTCACAAACTGAACATATATGTATAATCAGGTCTCATATCAAGAAACATTACCAGGGCAGCGCCTGTGGCTCAATGAGTAGGGTGCCAGCCTCATACACCGAGGGTGATGGGTTCAAACCCGGCACTGGCCAAACTGCAACAAAAAAATAGGCAGGCATTGTGGTGGGCACCTGTAGTCCCAGCTACTCAGGAGGCTGAGGCAAGAGAATCACCTAAGCCCAACAGCTGGAGGTTGCTGTAAGCTGTGATGTCACAGCACTCTACCGAAGGTGACAAAGTGAGACTGCCTCAAAAAAAGAAGGAAGGAAGGAAGGAAGGAAGGAAGGAAGGAAGGAAGGAAGGAAGGAGAAAGAGAGAGAGAAAGAAAGATTGATTACCATCACTTTAAAAGCCATTGTTGTGCCCCATTCCAGTCAATAAACCCCCAGTGGTGACCACTATTCTGATTCATATCAGCATAGATTTGTTTTGCCTGCTTTTGTACTTTATAATAAATTGAATCATAGAGTGCATTAGTTTTATATTGCTGTGTAACAAGTTACTACAAACTCTGTGGCTTAAAACAACACATGTCTATTATCTCAGTCTCTATAGGTCAAAAATCCAGGCACACTGCGGCTAGATTCCCAGTGAAGGGCCTTGCAAGGTTCAACTGAAGGTGTCAGACGGGGCTGTAATCTCATCTGGGGCCAAGAATCCTCTTCCAAGCAGACTGGTTGTTGACATAATTCATTTCCTTGCAGTTACAGAACTGAGGTCTCCATTTTCTTGCTGGCTGTAGGGTCCCTCTCAGCAGCTAGGAGCCACCCAGACTTCTTGTCACAAGGCCTCTTCTGCTTTCAAGCTAGCAACAGAGAACTTCTCTTGTGTCAGTCTCTCGCAGGCTTCAACTCTCTGACTTCCTCTTCTGCAGGCAGCCCAAGAATATGGTCCTTTACGAAACTCATGTGATTAGGTATGGCACACCTGGAAAAATCTCCCTGTCTTAAGGGAAGTGATTTGGGACTAGTATTACATCTGCAAAATTCCTTTACACCAGTACGAGGATTAGTGTGTGATTGAATAACTGGAAGCAAGTATGGGTAAGATTCCGGGGCTGCGGAATCTTAGAGGGCCATCCACATACAGTATTTACTGTTTTATGTCTGGCTTCTTTCACTCAACGTTATGAGAGCCACTCCTACTGTGAGAGGTTATAGTTCATCCATTCCCATTGCTGTGAAGTATTCCACTGTGTGAATATACCACAGTTTATTCATTGACGGAAATTGTCCTAATTTAAAGTTCTGGGCTATTATGAATAGTGATCTCATGAAAAGGACTTTGGGGAATATATGTACACATAGATTTAATAAGAAATAAACATTTTTGTTAAAAAGCACTAAAATTTTGGAGTTTTTTGTTACCACAAAATAACCCAGCCTATCTGGAAGTAGAAGTGCTATCATCAAGGGTGATAGATACTGATGTATTGCCCCCCAAAAGGCAGTCCCATGAATATTATATGAAAGTATCCTGCTTGCCATATCCTTACAACACATGGTATAATATATATGTGTATGTACACATGACTTTTAGCCAACCTGGACTTTATCTTCTCCACCTATAAAACAAAGATATTACCTTGTATAAGGATCTAGGAGAGCTCGCCTAACCACCCCTACCCCCATTAACCCCACCTATCCCAACATTAATATTACTAATCCACAAGGTGGATGTCCCTTACTGTGCTCTATTTCTTCATGGAACTTATTACTCCTAAAAATTCCATATGTTTTCTAATTTATGATGTTTATTGTTTGCTTTTTATCTCCACCAAGATATAAGCTCTTCAGTCAGTTTGTTGCTGTATCCCAAAGGCCTAGAGCGATACCTGACATATAGCAGGTGATCAAAAACATTCGTTTTTTTTATCTTTTATTTTATTTTATTTTATTTTTATTACATATATATGTATATTTTTTATTTTTATTTTTTGAAGTTTTTGGCGGGGGCTGGGTTTGAACCTGCCACCTCCAACATATGGGCTGGTGCTCTACTCCTTTGAGCCACAGGTACCACCCTATCTTTTATTTTTTATTTTTTTAAAGACAGATTCTCACTTTGCCATCCAGGCTGTACTACAGTGGCATGATTATAGCACACTGCAACCTGAAACTTTTGGGCTCAAGTGATCTTCCTGCCTTAGCTTCCCTAAAAATATTTGTTGGATGAACAAATAAATATTAACCCAAGGTAGGAACTTTTTGAAGACTCTTACTAATGATAAATTAATTTCATATTTGTCATGACCATATTTTCTAAGCCAAACAATTAGGAGACTGAGTGGGAAAAAATGTTAGCTGAACTTAAATGTGGAAAAATTATTGCAGCCTCAAGCTTCTGGGCTCAAGCAATCCTCTCCTTCAGCCGCCTGAGTAGCTGGGACTATAGACTACTTTACCCAGTGAATTTTATTTATTTTGTAGAGACAAGTTCTAGCTATGTTGGCCAGACTGGTCTCAAACTCCCGGGCTCAAGCAATCCTCCCAAAATGCTGAGATTATACATGCAGATGTTTGGGGGGTTTTTTGTTGGTTTTTTTTTTTTTTTTTTGCAAGTTTTTGGCCGGGGCTGGGTTTGAACCTACCACCTCCGGCATATGGGGCTGGTGCCCTACTCCTTTGAGCCACAGCAGATGTGAACCACCACACCTGGCCCTCTACCTCATGTATTTCACTTTACATGGCTGCATTACATATCTTTTTAGTACACTCTTAATTCTTTATGGACATTTTTATAAAATTGAGACTACTATGGAAAACCCGAGATTTATTTTATTTATTTTATTTATTTTTATTTATTTATTTGGCTGGGGCTGGTTTTGAACCCACCATGTCTGGTGTATGGGGCCAGCGCCCTACTCCTTTGAGCCACAGGCGCCACCCAAAACCCAAGATTTAATGTTGGTCCTTTCATAGAACATTATTCCATACCAAAACAATGAACATTTTTGTCTTCGAAAATTCTGTTCTGTTTTCTCACTGCAAGTAATGAATATTCTGCTTTTTCTTCAAGATCAGAGTCAGTTGGGGTCTAGAGCAAAGTTGTAAAAGAGAACTTTTCTTTGATGATATTTTTTATTTTTTATTATATATATATATATATTTTTTTTTTTTTTTTTTTTTTTTTTTGAGACAGAGTCTCAAGCTGTCACCCTGGGTAGAGTGCTGTGCCGTCACAGATCACAGCAACTTCAAACTCTTGGGCTTAAGCAATTCTCTTGCCTCAGCCTCCCAAGTAGCTGAGACTACAGGCACTCGCCACAATGCCCGGCTGTTTTGTTGTTGTTGTTTGGCAGGCCAGGTTCAAACCCACCAGCTCTGGTGTATGTGGCTGGCGTCCTAGCTGCTGAGCTACATGCGCCGAGCCTAATGATGGTATTATTATTAATCTGTGCTCTTCAATACAATAACTGCTAGCTGCTTGTATCTACTGCGCACCAGAAGTGTGATGAAGGAACTAAATTTTAATCCAACTAAGTTATATTTTAAGTTACATTTAAATGTCCACATGTGGCTATGGGCCACCATATTGGACAGAACAGCTTTAGAGGAAAGAGTTGGAAGAATGAGATCCATTTTTGATCCTTCTATTGTGTCGGTTAGAGCTGCAGTTCCCAACCTCCAAACCATGGACCAGTGCCAGTTCGTGGCATGTTTAGAACGAGGCCACACAGTCTGATGATCTAAGGTGGAGCTGAAGTGGTGATGCTAGGGCTGCGGAGCTACTGCAAAAACAGATGTCACTAGCAGAGAGGTTGGACTGCACAGAGACCATAATTGCTCACGGACTCTTATCAAAACCACCGCCCCCCAGTCTGTGAAAAAATTCTCTTCCATAAAACCAGTCTCTGGTGCCAAAAGCTTGGGGACCACTGACCTAGAGGGATCCTGAGACCTACAGGTGAGACAAGAAGGTGCCACATCCCTTTCTGTACAACCCATTCTGCCAAGCATGAGACAAGAAGGACAGGGGGCTCTTGCCTGTCTTCTCCAGATTGGGGAGTCTGGGCTAGGGGAGAGAGGAAGAGCATGGTCTGAGACAGGCTGCACTAATGCCCTTGTAGTCACTGGACAGAACCTTGGCTTGCTCCTTCATGTGGTCATTGGCTTAGGCTGTGTCTACACAGGCCCACCGACTCAAGCCGGAGCTCTGAACGTGAAGTGGAACTTGTGGAGACACAGATTGGATTTCCCATCATCCCGTTCTGTGCTTGTGCAGCCTGCCCTGGGGGCACCTGCGGAGAGGCATTCAATCTACCTGCAGAGGGTCTTTCAGAGGTAGTGGTAATTACTGAAGCAGGGAATGGATCAGAAGGAAGTAAAGTGTAGATAGGTTATCCAATAAATAAAATTACCAGACCCAGGTTTTCAAAGAAAAAGAATATTACCTCCCTTGAGATACTTCATGGAGCAAAGCCTATCTGGCTCTACTGTACTGTTATGAAATTAATTTGAAGTTGAGAAACTGTAATATATTACAGCTATCAGTCTCTCTGGACGGTTTTACAATCAACATGTAGGATATGAAAAAAGAAAGATGCCAATAACATATTAATGTGGTATTCGGTGCTCAATCTTCTTTATGCAGCAGAATATTACAAGCTGAGCAAAAAATGATCAAAAAGTTGGCTCTCTTTTATACAAAGAAACAGAAGAAGGAAAGTTGAACTTTAAATTATCCCATCTGTCTCTTTCCATTGATTGAGTCTTGGTCATTAAGATAAATTCTGAATGAGACTATCATTTTTATCTTTTGAGCTCTCCAGAAATGTATGCCTTTCATCTGCCTTATTTTCTCTATTTTTCTCTACTTTCTTCCTTCCTTTTACTTTTCTCTCCCATATATGCAGCCACCAAGGAGGAATGGGACACTCTATCTTATGATGCTTCCCTTTTTTAATTGAGCTCCTCTGGAAATGCATATACCTACAGTTTGACACCTGATGCCCACCTACAGATATCACCAAAGTCAGACATCCCTCTTTTCTCTATTTTGCAAACCTGTTGGTACAAGAAAGATATGTGGCTTCTCTCTGCCGGAGGAGACACCCAAACTCAGCTCTATCATAAACAAACTGCAGGATCTTGGGACAATTATTTACCTTGATTCTCAGTTTCCCCATCTATTGAAAAGCAGACAATAGCCTGGGTACCGTGGCTCATACCTATAATCCTAACAGTCTGGGAGGCCAAGGCGGGTGGATCCCTTGAGCTCAGGAGAACAAGACCAGCCTGAGCAAGAGCGAGACCCCATCTCTACTAGAAGTAGAGAAAGTAAGCGGCATTCATAGCTCAGTGGGTAGGGCGCTGGCCACATACACCAAGGCTTGCAGTTCAAACCCGGCCTGGGCCAGCTAAAACAACAATGAAAATTGCAACAACAACAACAACAAAAATAGCTGGGCGTTGTGGCAGGCACTAAGAAAACAAACAGAATCAGAGGAATAGATCTAGGACTAGGTGTTAAATAGTTCCAGCTACTTGGAAGGCTGAGGCAAGAAAATCGCTTAAGCCCAAGAGTTTGAGGTTGCTGTGCGCGTGATGCCACAGCACTCTACCAAGGGTGACACAGTGAGACTCCGTCTCTAAAAAAAAAAAAAAAAAAAAAAAATAGAGAGAAAGTAGGTGGGCGTAGTGGTGCACGCCTATAGTCCCAGCTACTAGCAAAGGCTGAGGCAAAAGAATTGCTCAAGGCCAAGAGTTTGAGGTAGCTGTGAGCTATGATGCCACAGCGCTGTATCCAGGGTGACAGAGTGAGACTCTGTCTCATAAAATAAAATAAAATAAAATAGAATAGAATAGAATAGAATAGAATAGAATAGAATAGAATAGAATAGAATAGAATAGAATAGAATAGAATAGAATAAAATAAAATAAAATAAAATAAAATAAAATAAAATAAAATAAAATAAAATAAAATTAGAAAAGCAGACAATAATGAAGAGAGCTGGATGACTAAGTGAGCTTCCTTTTTTTGAATCAGTTGCCCTCCTCTCCCACCATGATGTGGCTCTCCTCCAGTGGGTTATTTCAACTCCCCTCCAAATCTAATGCTGATGTGATATGGACATCCCTAGTAATTGGCAGATAGCACCTATTCAATAAACCTAAATGCACACCTTTCTCCACTCTGGTCTCAGCAAAGCAACCAGAGCTGTATGTTAAAGAGCTGCACTTTGTCCTAACCCCTGCCCCTTGTTACCAAACATAAAGTGACAGGACAAAGCAGGAAGCATTCGTATTTGCACATCAACACTTCAGGGCCAGATGGACCCTGTGCAACAGAGGAAGTCAGAAATCAATGTCCATCAACTCACCCATTCCCTATCCCCTCACCCCTGTGGATCTACTTCCTTACTGCCCCTATTGGGGGGCTCAGCATATTCCTTTTGCCTTCTCTCACCAAACCAAAGCTCACCCTCAGATCCTGCCTGCATGCTAAAGTGTAGATGAGTGGGAATCTTCCTCAGTCCGTGGACATTTGCACATAGGTCAGAATCTGCAGTTAAAACAGGTTCTCGAAGAGCACTAAGTGGGAGAATTTCCTCCGTTCTAAAGGCCTTATCTGGAGAGTTCTGGAAATACAGCCATGCAATTATATGCCTATGGGGATTGGCCCCTGGAACTACAAAAACATGACCAACCATTTTCTCAATGGAGATTGCCTAAGTAATTACCCATATGTAAGAAATCCTCCCCAGGGCGGCACCTGTGGCTCAGTGGGTAGGGCGCCCGCCCTATATACGGAGGGTGGCAGGTTCAAACCTGGCCGCGGCCAAATTGCAACAAAAAAATAGCCAGGCGTTGTGGCGGGTGCCTGTAGTCCCAGCTACTCAGGAGGCTGAGGCAGGAGAATCGCCTAAGCCCAGAAGTTGGAGGTTGCTGTGAGCTGTGTGACTCCACAGCACTCTACCTAGGGCGATAAAGTGAGACTCTTTCTCTACAAAAAAAAAAAAAAAAAAAAAAGAAGAAGAAAGAAAGAAATCCTCCCCAGTCCACTGTTAGTTTGAACAAGTGGGGGCAGCAGAGAGCAGTTTGTAGGAGACGGCAGAGCAGAACAAATGTGGTTGGATGAAATGCTACAAACAGGGCGGTGCCTGTAGCTCAGGGGCTAGCGAGCCGGCCCCATATACAGCGAATGGCGGGTTCGAACCCGGCCCTGGCGTTGTGGCGGGTATCTGTAGTCCCAGCTACTCAGGAGACTGAGGCAAGAGAACTGCTTAAGCCCAAGAGTTGGAGGTTGCTGTGAGCTGTGACACCACACCAGCACTCTATCGAGGGTAACAGAGTGAGACTCTGTCTCCAAAAAAAAAAAAAAAACGTAAGAAGAAGAAGAAGAAATGCTACAAACGGTGTAAAGAGAAGTTTGTGAAGAAAGCAGGTGGAGGATGGGAGTGAGGCTGATGCCAGAAGCACAGACAGAACCAGAGGAATAGATCTAGGACTAGGGGTTGAATAGACGGCATTGGGGCTGGGGCTGGGGAATGGGGAATGGATCGAATAAGTGCTCTAGGAAGGAAGCAAATGATTCTTCAAGAAACCAGAGCAGGTGGTGCCTGTGGCTGAAAGGAGTAGGCGCCAGCCCATATGCGAGAGATGGCGGGTTCAAGCCCAGCCCTTGCCAAAAACTGTAAAAAAAAAAAAAAAAAAAAAGAACAAAAAAACCAGAGCAGTCCTTCTCGACCTTTTGCATATTGTGAAAGGACCTACGTTTGAGAATTTGACAAAATCAAGGGTTTTCTCCAGAGAAAAGTAAACAAAAATGATAAATTTTACAATCACATGCAAGGATTTTTCAGCTCCCACATCAGTCCTATATATGGACTCTAGGTCCAAAATTAATCTACGTTTCAGAGACAGTAAGGGCAATGCCATTCAGTCGTCCAGGTTGCTTGTCCTCTTGAAGATATGGACTTGGGACAGCCTTCTCACTCAAGAAAGGGACAGGCCTCTCTTCAGAGTGACTTAGGTTTATAGTGGTTTTATTTATTTGTTTATTTTAATTTAATTTTCTTTTTTTTTTTTCAGTTTTGGCCAGGGCCAGGTTTGAACCCACCACCCTCGGTATATGGGACCGGTGCTCTACTCCCTGAGCCACAGGCGCTGCCCTTTATAGTGGTTTTAATGTAAACAATCCCAAGGTAGCCTGGAGCTTTAAAATTTATCCAGGATCCACATACACAGATTTGGGAGGGACCCACTGCCACTCCCTCTTGCTATCCACTGCCAACATAGTGACATATTCCTAAGTGTTCAGGGGTTTGCATTCCTTATTTAAATATGTTGTCACAACAATAAACACTAGCTCAGTGGTTAGGGTGTTGGCCACATACACAGGGGCTGATGGGTTCGAACCCGGCCCTGGCTTGCTAAACAACAATGACAACTACAAAAAGAAATAGCCCAGCGTTGTGGCAGGCACCTGTACTCCCAGTTACTTGGGAGACTGAGGCAAGAGAATCACTTAAGCTCAAGAGTTGGAGGTTGCTGTGAGATGTAACACCACAGCATTCTACTGAGGGTGATATAGTGAGACTCTGTCTCAAAAAAAAAAAATAACTAAATAAACACTCTTATTGTTCTCATTTTATAAATGACAAAACTGAAGTTAAACCACTTGCCCATGTTCAGAGAGCTGACTGGATGCAAAGGTGGGAAGGGCATCGAGGACCTGAAGTCCAGGTAGTCAACATGATCTATACTTACCAGGTTGAACTCAAGCTTCAGAGCTTTCAAAACAACATTTAAACTTTGTTCTATGTATGAACACCATTCAGAATATTGGTCTCAAGTATTTGCTTTTGATGGGTGGTGAAGAGCTCAGTCATTAATATCCTTGTTTGTCCGATGTTTGGTCAGGCAGGTGAGACACCCACCTAGGGTGAGGAGGACCTTTGATGCTCACTTTCTCTATACCTTCAGTTAACACGTCACTTCTTTGTTTTTACTATATTTATTTATTTATTTACTTATTTTCATGAGACTCGCTTTGTGGCATCACAGCTCAAAGCAACCTCAAATTCTTGGGCTTAAGCAATTCTCTTGGCTCAGCCTCCCAAGCAGCTGGGACTACAGGAACCCGCCACAATGCCCAGCTATTTTTAGAGATAAAGTCTTGCTCTGGCTCAGGCTGGTCATGAACCTGTGAGCTCAGGGTATCCACCTGCCTCGGCCTCACAGAGTGCTAAGATTACAGGCATGAGCCACCTCGCTCAGCCTCATATCGCTTCTTTAAACATATGACCCCCAGATGACTTGACTGCATAGGTTCATTTTTATTTTACTTTATTTTATTTTTTTGAGACAGAGTCTCAAGCTGTCACACCGGTTAGAGTGCTGTGGTGTCACAGCTCACAGCAACCTCAAACTCTTAGGCTTAAGCGATTCTCTTGCCTCAGCCTCCCAAGTAGCTGGGACCACAGGCCAATGCCCGGCTATTTTGTTGTTGTTGTTGCAGTTGTCATTGTTGTTTTAACTAGCCTGGGCCGGGTTCAAACCTGCCAGCCTCAGTGCATGTGGCCAGCGCCCCACTCACTGAGCTACTGGCCCCACCAACTGCATAGGTTTATGAGTGCAAAAATATGGTCTATGAAACTAGTGTATGGTGCCCCACAATCACATTAATGTATACAGCTATGATTTAATAAAAAAAAAAAAAAATTCTACTCCCCAAATCCATGGAATTTGTTGAATTTTGCAGAGATAGGTTTTTATCACTTTGTTTTGCTATATTATCTTAGATTTTAGTTGACAAAGTATGTCTATTAAGGGAAGGAGAATGTTTTAGAAAAAAAGAGAGCACCAAAGGGAAGTTGAAGGGAGGGGAGGGGAGGGGGGAAGATGGGCGAAGGGAGGGTAACTGGTGGGACCACATCTGCAGTGCATCTTACAAGGATACATGGGAAACTTACTAAATGTAGAATATAAATGTCTTAACACAATAACTAAGAAATTGCCAGGAAGGCTATGTTAACCAGTGTGATGAAAATATGTCAAACAGTCTATAAAACCGGTATATGGTGCCCCATGATTGCATTGATGTACACAGCTATGATTTAATGATAAATGAAATTTAAAAATAAAAATAAATAAAAAGAGAGTCCAGTGGTGTGGTGGTGAGTGACTTCACACTTTCCTACCACCATCATTTAGCAGCTTCCTCCCCACTTGAAGACAAAGGTTTGGATATCTTTGTAGATTATGTTGACAGGTGGCAATAAAACACGGACTCAATACCTACTATAGTAGTATAAAAAATCCGTTTCTTTAAATAATTTTTAAAATGCCACATGTTTATTAACTTACTTTCTGAACAACTTTACAGAACAGACAGAAAGACATGGTCACAAATAGCAGGTATTTTACAGAATAAAGAAGCCAGACCCTGCATAATACAAATAACATTCTTGCGGGTAATTTAGCTTGTCTTTGTATACAAAATTCAGCTACTTCCCTATTGTTCAATCTGCCATCTCATCTTAGATACACAGGGCTTTTTACGAACTTTATAAATAAATTAAATCAAAGCTTCCTATAATAAAGTGAAACATAATTAAAAATTGTGTTTCTCAGCTTCCCTTCAATAGCACAGCATTATGGTTGATATCCATGAAATATTCAGTGTGTTGAGTTTCACTCAACTTTTCATATCAAAGCAAATGTGTAAAGGACTTCTATTTATTTCTTGTAATTATCTGGAATAATAAGAGTGTCCAGTCACCCCCTCTGTGATATTTTAACTCTAAAGTATACTTTTCCCTATGGGGAAAAAAATTAAGATGATTTCCACATATGCTTCTGAAGGTTACAATGGCTTCATAATGACACACTCTGCTCTGGGCATGCGATGTGGCAAAGCACTTACCTGTGCAGAGGAGTTGCTTCCTGCTAGACTGCATAGTCCTCAAGGGGAGGAGAAAGAAGAGGAAGAGAGGAGGGGGAAAGGAGTAGAGAAGGAAGTGGAAGAATAGGAAAGAAAAAGAAGCAGGAAAAGGTGGTACAGAGAGTAGGAAGCAGGGTGGGTGGAGAAAATTCTTGAGTTGAAAGCAGCCCTCATAGAGAAATACACACACACGTATGTACGTCTGTCTCACTGTGTTGCCCAGGCTGGAGTTCAATGGCTATTCATAGGTGTGATCATTGTGCACGGCAGCCTTGAACTCCCAGCTTCAAGGTATCCTCCCACCTCAGCCTCCTGAGTAACTGGAATTACAAGCATGCTCCACTGCACTGGCCTGATAGGGATATTGAACTTCAAATGGACTGAGCTGGAAAGCAAAACCAAGTGAGTAATTAATTACCCCAAAGAAATTAATTTTTAAACCAGAAATGACTGGATTATCTTCAAGAGGCAAGGTTTAGTAATTTCTTCCATCAGTGGGGGACTCATGAACAGGTTGAGAGCAGTTACAGGGAAATAAAGTTAAATTTCTGCACAGATGAGTTATTCAAAATCACAAACCTGCTAGAAGGTGCCAACCCCCACAAAATTTTCAAGTGACATCAAGATACTTGCATGCCCTTTGGGAAGTTCCTGTTCATCTACAGCCAAACTTCATAGAATAATAGCATCAGAGTATCTTATCAGTTATTACATGAAGGTAGTACTTCATGGTCATATAAATGTAGGAAAAGCTGAGTTAAATAAAAGAAACGGGTATCTGTAATTGGAGGGCTTCTTAGAACGTTTACATAGAAGGACACAGCACATTATAGAATTTTCCAAACATACCTGTCAGGCAATTCATTGTTCACAAAATACCTATTAATGTTTCACTGATCTAGTAGTCCCTGTAAGAATTTGGAAAGTATGGCTCTATAATTTAAGGTGCGTTCCAGGGTATCTGGGCCTAGGACACAGAAGAGAAAAATGGGAGTCCCTAAAGGATGAACAGAGGAGCTTCAAAGACAAACTTTCCCTTCGCAAGTTAGTTGTGACTGGCCCTGTTGTGGTCATGGTAAGAACGTGGTTACCCTGAAGGTAGTGGGCAAACATCTGGCCTCATTCAAGTACAGCCTCTTAAGCCGAGTCTAGGTCAATACTTCTAAAATAAATCCAGAGTGTAAACAGTAGGGGTCTTTGAAGCCATCAGGGACCCAAATCATTTACATGATGACCAAAGACTGCAGCCTGAAGTTGTCACAGCTCCTAGGCATTTCATCAGTAATCGATAGTGGGCTGGGAGAAGGGGGAGAAATGGATCCAATGAAAATGACAAAGAAGCGGGGGAGTCTGTCAATTCTTCAGTGAAGGGGTGTGATTCTTGGAGTGTTTTATTTTATTTTTACCATAAGAATGATGCCCAGTTCAAGAATTTCAACAGAGGTCTAGATATTGTCTGAGAGATTAAAAACATGAAAATACTGCCATTTCACACTTCTATGACCTTAAATCGCCCACGTATTATTTGGAAAATGATATGTACCCCAAATCCCTTTTATTGTTCTTTTTCATGAATGTGGAATGCCATGCTTTCCTGGAACAACTAAGTTTCTGTCTCCAAAAGATGGAACATTTGGAAATGGAGTGTTAGGTTTGTGAAATGTAATCTTTCTGCCCTACTTCTGAAGCTCTCTGATGTTTCCCATGTAATTATCTTTGACATTTAATTGAAAGCATCATGTTTTTTACTAAGCAACCCATTTGAGCCCTTGGTGGTCACTTAAGACCTACTTCATTGCCATCTGGCCCTCATCCGAAGCTAAGATTAGGTAGTAGATGTATGGTCCAGCTCCGTCTGCTACAGTCAGATATTGATCACGTGGTTCTTGGGGGAAATGGTGTCTTATTTATATTTTCAAGTTCTATCTTATAATGAAGGTTGTTTGGCTTCCCATGGTTTCATAGCTGTGAAATCCATTATGACTTCAGTGGCTCTGACAATGTACTATATTTGTGAAAAGAAAATTGAAAAATTATTACCTGATGGATGAGAAATGGTTTTGACATTTAAAAGTAGAAGATACTTCTCCACATCTCTTCTAAATTATGTCTGATGTTGACATTAGCATTTGTGTAATTCATCCAATGGTGGAGGCCATCAAGTACAAATTCTTAATAGCAGTAAACCCTATTACAGTGGAGACTAATATTTCTTCAAGACGTTTCGTTTCAGCCTTCTTCTAGGCACATCATATGAACTCCACAATAATTAACTTATTTTGCTGTAATTCTGGTGTATGAGACCCCGAAGTGGACATAATGGGGCACCTAGAATTAAAGCTGAAATGAATGGGGCACTAGGCATTAGTCCAAAGTTCTGTCTCTATCTAGGAAAGGTTTAATGGGCAGCATGAAAGATGTCAGATTGATTTTGTAAGGAGGGCTAAAGCTTTCCTTAATTAACCAAATGCAAGTTTGATAAAGAGAGAAACAAAATGTAAGGCTTAGGTTTGGGGCAATCTTGACAGAAAAATTATAATCTGCTTACCTGTGATGGGACCAGAGGAAAGTGTCATTCTACCTCAGTTTCCCCACAGCAGTTGATTTTGGAAGAATAAAAACAAAAGAGCTGAAAATTTTTACAGATGGAAGTGAGTACATGTTTAAAAGCCATCTCTTTAGGGAAAAGACTTGGGTGGCAGAACCTTATCCCATCAGGTCAGTCTGAAGACAGCTCATGCTCACTCAGCTCACCAACCTGTGTTTCCACCAGGGGGGAAAGGGCAGCAGCTCCAGAGAGCCCTAAGGGCTGTTGCTAAGGTGTTCTCTCTTGCGCTGGGTACTAGGTCAACAGAGGTCACCTTGCCAAGCTGAAAACAGGGAGATCAGCTTTGCAGGTGATGAGAATTGTATATGCAAAAGAAAGTAACCATAAAAGAGTGTGTTCTAACATATTAGCAAGAAAAGAACAAGTGATCCCATCGCAGGCTGGGCAAGGGACTTGAATGAAGAAGACATTCACGCACGGCCTACAGACATATGAAAAAATGCTCATCATCCTTAATCATCAGAGAAATGCAAATCAAAACTACTTTGAGATGTTATCTAACTGCAGTAAGATTAGCCCATATCACAAAATCCCAAGACCAGAGATGTTGGCATGGATGTGGAGAAAAGGGAACACTTCTACACTGCTAGTGGGAATGCAAATTAATACATTCCTTTTGGAAAGATGTATGGAGAACACTTAGAGATCTAAAAATAGACCTGCCATTCAATCCTATAATTCCTCTACTAGGCATATACCCAGAAGACCAAAAATCACATCACAATAAAGATATTTGTACCAGAATGTTTATCGCAGCCCTATTCATAATTGCTAAGTCATGAAAAAAGCCCAAGTGCCCATTGATCCACGAATGGATTAATAAATTGTGGTATATGTACACCATGGAATATTATGCAGCCTTAAAGAAAGATGGAGACTTTATCTCTTTCATGTTTACGTGGATGGAGCTAGAACATATTCTTCTTAGTAAAGTATCCCAAGAATGGAAGAAAAA
>CAUYPK010019813.1:0-38975 GCA_963574355.1 Loris lydekkerianus
ACTGGAGAACACCCCAGACAGCCCATAGGAACGCAGGCGGGCCGAAGGCGCTCCAAGTCGCACTGGAGAACACCCCAGACAGCCCATAGGAACGCAGGCGGGCCCAAGGCGCTCCATGCCGCACTGGAGAACACCCCAGACAGCCCATAGGAACGCAGGCGGGCCGAAGGCGCTCCAAGTCGCACTGGAGAACACCCCAGACAGCCCCGAGGACCGCAGGCGGGCCGAAGGTGCTCCAAGTCGCACTGGAGAACACCCCAGACAGCCCATAGGAACGCAGGTGGGCCGAAGGCTCTCCAAGTCGCACTGGAGAACACCCCAGACAGCCCATAGGAACACAGGCGGGCCAAAGGCACTCCATGCCGCACTGGAGAACACCTGGGACAGCCATGGCCCAACAAAAACATGGAAGCTAACAAGGACAGGGGTCGAGTCACCCAGGCAAGCTTATAAACAGAGGTCTTGAAATGGCAGGCCATGAGGGAATGTGCAAACACACCCTCACCTGAGTGCTCTCAGCTCTGAGTGACAGTAAAGAGTTCATTCCCACTTCCAACACAGAAGAGGGAGTGGCCCGTGGGCAGCCCACAGGCTCTGCAAAGGTAGGACCAGGAGGGCCCAACTACACGAGAGATGGGCTGGCATTAGAGGCTGGCTGCTATTTCCCACCTCCTCTGTACCAGGCATTTGGAATCTGGGCTTCAAAGATCCAGGAATTCCCTAAAGTCAGAATAGTATGCTTGGCTGATCTCTCTCAGGGAAAAGTTTAATAAAAATGAAAACGGTAGAGCTGGGCACTGTGGCTCAGAGCTGTAATCCAAACACTCTGGGACACTGAGGCAAGAAGATCACTTGAGCTCAGGAGTTCAAGACTAGCCTGAGTGAGAACAAGTTCACCGTCTCTACAAAAAATGGAAAACTTAGGACATGGTGGTGGGCACCTATAGTCAGCTACTCAGGAGGCTGAGGCAGGAGGATCACTTCAGCCCAGGAGTTTGAGGCTGCAATGAACTGCAACCATGCCATTGCAATCTAGCCCAGGTGACAGAGACTCTGTCTCAAAAAAAAGAAAGAAAGAAAACTGTACCACATGCACAGGAGTTGGCTCTGGAGTATCTGGAAGGGCCTGGTCTGTCTCGGCAGACATGTGCACCGCACGCCCCCACCAAACAAGGACCAGGAAGGTGTGACTGAAACGGTCACAGAGAAGCTCAGAGAACACTGAGGCAGGTGCGCCAGTGAGTGCGAGCAAGAGGGTGGGAGGGCAGAAAGGCCACTGCCCCCAGCATGCGCAGGGGCCAAGCCTCCACAGAGGGGCCCCTTCCCATCCCTCCGCTGCGTGCAGCTTGTCCCTTCTGAGCACAGGCACCTCTACATTTTGGCCAGTCTTCACTTTGTGTTTGGTGGACTAAGGCTCCACCTGCCATGAGGACAAACCGACTCCACAGCACTTCAGGCAAAGCTCCAAGCCAGGCCTGGGGACCCCGTCCCCCACGTGTATTCCCACCATGGCCTGCAGAGAGGACGCTCGCATACTGCTCTCAGGCCATGCCCAACCTCACCCAAGGACTAGAGACAAAAACAGGGCTCCGGCCCATCCAGTGGACCGGAGCTGCAAGGCAAAGAGTATGGAGAGAGCAAGGCCACCAAGTCCCCTGCAGTCTCAAGCCCAGCAATTCGCTGCCTGTGCAGAGGTGCCCCTGGGACTCAAAGAGCACAGCACGGCCCATGAAGGAGCACAAGCAGACACCTTCCCAGACTTCAGAAGGAAGACAACAGGACCACAGATCCTAAGTGGCCCCATCTATGACATGATACAACTCACAAGGAGGACAGAGGGCCACAGAAAAACCATGGTGAGTGAGCATCTGCATTTTTTGTAGAGACGGTGAACTTGTTCTCACTCAGGCTGGTCTTGAACTCCTGAGCTCAAGTGATCCTCTTGCCTCAGTGTCCCAGAGTGTTTGGATTATAGCTCTGAGGTTGTGACATAACTTTGTGTCGCTACAGACTCAAAGGAGAGCCATCCAGCTTACCAAAAGGTGGCAACTCTGTCCTGGAACTCCCAATACCCCCTGGGAGAGGAATAAACAAAGGCTGAGGAATAGGAAAGCCCAGACATGCCCCGAATCAAGGTCTGGCAATGTGGCCAGACCCAAGGATGCATGTGAGACTCTGGGCAAGGGAGGTTGGGCTACAGCCTAGAGGACCCTGCAAGGGAGTAAAGGGACCTGAGCTTTATTCTAGACAAAGGGGTCGTGAGATGATTGGGCAGGATGCCACCACCAGAGGCGAGAGGAGGAAGGACTGGGTGGGGGCCCAGATAGAACATGTCCAAGGCTCAGACTGATGATCAGGTTTCAGCCCTGACCACACCACTGGATGGCTGCACAGCAGGGGGTCCAGGTCACACACTGCAAGGTTCAGGCACTGTGAAAACAGGCAGAGCAGCATCAGTACAGATATGAGAAAGGGTAGCACCAGTGGAGGCCAAGTGAGTGAGGAGTCACCAGAGGAAGGTGATAGGGTATCTTGGCCATGGGGGAATGGTGACAGGGTATCTTGGCCATGGGAGGAATGACACGCCATGAACTCAAAGCCTCCATCCCAGGGGCTCAGGGTGAGGTCCGGTGGGCAGCAGAGGAAGAGGTAGGGCCCCAGAGGCACAGATGACCCCAGGGACCAATAAGCCCCAGTCCACAAAAGCTGCTGAGGACAGAGCCTCCAGGTACATCCATCCTTGGAGCTTCACCAGTCATTCCACACAAGCCTCCAGACCATATTTGTGCCCGGGACTTAACAGATGACACTAGACAACTAAGGACCCTCAGCCTTAGGGAAATTCTTTCAGCCCCAGCAGAGAGCAGTCACCATCTGAGAGCAAGAACCACGTCCCAGGGCCCCTGGGGAAGGACGACCTCAGTCAGCCTGGCCCCTGGGCCCCAGCACCCTCAGGCTGCGTCCACAGGAAACACAACTTCCAAGGATTAAAACACAAACACGGGGTCTCACTGGGCAAGAGCTGCACTCCCTGATGAGGGCTTTCATCGCCCTAACGGCCATCAGACGTGCCCCTACTCAGGAAGCCCCGCCATGGGGGGACTAGCAGAGGGCTGCTGCTTGCTCTCAGCCTGCCAGGAATCCCAGCAGGGGAGCCAGATGGAACACTGCAGCATGTGTGCACACCTGTGTACGTACGTGCACATGTGGAGGGGACGCCTGTGTACATATGTGTATGTGTGGAGGGGACAGGAGCACTTGCCAGTTCTGCTCTTCAGGGACTCAAGTGGGAGCTGCAGACCGGGGAGCGAAGAGGACTGCTAACAAATGGCCTGGATGAGTCACCCACAGAAGCAGCTGCTGAGCCCACAAGGCCCAGGATGGCCATAACAGGGCCTAGCAAGTGATCAGAATATGTCCGTGCCCCCAGGCTAGGAGGAGGCCACCTCCAACCTCAGTCTCACCTTCAGGACCACAGGGTCAGCTTCCACCACCACAGTGCCTAGGAGAGCCTCCCACCTCACCAGGAAAACCTCCTGTCAGGTGCAATGGGACACTTGTCACACCTGGAAACATGACACATACAGCCTCTGTGAATGGAAAGAGCTGCTGTCTCTCGGCTCCAGAGCACCCACCTGTCCTGGGCCTGGGCCCTGAATTACGAGGGCATTATGCTTACTCCCCAAAACAACTCAACCAGGGCAGCGATACTGGCAAGATGTGCAATGGTGGGGAAATTGTCAGGGGAGCAGCTCGAATGTGGCCCATCAGGAGGCAAACTGAGGCGGAGCTCCTCTTCACTCTGCTTTTCCAACTCAGAAGCACGTCCCGGGGAGTCCTGAGTGCTCCACCTTTGAGGCGACAGTTCAGTTGGCACAGAAGCAGCTACCAGCTGGAATCTATGACCCCAGCCACCAAGCTACTCACTAGGGCTCCAGCTTCCTCAATCTTCAGAGGGCAGGAAGGGTATCCAAGCTGCAGGCATGAGGAAGGACCGACAGATCCATGACACAAGCACAGAGAGACAGCAGGGCGGGTCCTCCCCAAGCTGCAGGCAGGTAATGTGCTTACCACCACCTGCTCTGTGTTCTGCCTGACCCTGAAAACAAGGGCTCCCCTCCAGACCCTGCTGCCATGCCCAGCAGCCTCCTGACCACGGGCTCAGTGCACACTGTCCCCCAGACTCCCTGCTCATGCAGATCAGAAGCAGGAGAGGGAAACAGAACAAAGCCGGACTTCTTTAACTAGACTTGCAACATAGAACCACATCATTCCAGCACACCAGGAACCACTATAGACAGCAAAGTCCTAGCATGAAATGTCCAGGAGTCTACTTCCAGGGTCATCCTGGCCTTGGTACAAATCACACTGCAGCCAAGGCCAAGGTGCAACCCAAACACTTGAGTGGCACAGGCACCATCAGCCAGGGCCACTCTGCTGGGTGGGGACATTAGCCCTTCAGATGCCTGGCGTGAGAGCAGCACCTGGGAGCAGACAGGGCTCTGTGTGGAGCTTAACGGTGTGCTTCTGAGCTTCCCAGAACCAACCTCTATAAGGAGAAAGGCAAGAACTTGCTATCCAACGGGACTACAGTCCTCGAAGAGACATACATCCGCCTCAACTCCAACAGGTGCAAAGATGTCCTGAGCCAGCACAGGGGCCACAGAAGTCCCGCTGTTGTGCCAAAAGCCCAGTTACCAGCACCCCCTTGCAGAGGACACACTCTTCCCATTCCTACCACCAAAGAGAGGGGTGAGCAGCAGGGGGTGGGGGAGAGTAAGGCCAAGCCTTAGTTGAGAGAGATGCTCAATTCGCCCACACCTCCTTCCTCCCATCCTGCAGAGGATACTCAAGTCACTGAGGCAAGGAGGTTCTGATGGTGAGGCTGGGATTTCGGCCCAGGTCTTACTCTAAACCCATGATCCGTCCCCAATCCCAGAGTCAAAGAAAAAAGAACAGAGCCACATCCACACACTACAATCTAGTACCAGAAGGAGAACTCAGCACACCCACAAATCAGACCCTTCGCCCCACACCCACAAGCCCACCGAGGAGCCTGCAGGAGGAAAAACCCCCAGACATGAGAAGGGCCATGCCGCAGCCTCTGCTCCCTCCACACATCCACTCCACTGAAGGATTCTGAAACTTCGGCAAGCTGCTCCCCATCTTGTCAGGAAGACACTCTTCAGGGAAGGACTAGGGAAACATCATGTGTCACTTTGTTAACTTCAAATCCCTAAAGGTCAACTTTCTCATCAGCTTCAGGAGGTGGGCTGACGCTCCTCTGCCAGGGCCCTTTCTGCCAGGACCATGGCCACTCTGGGTGAGCAAAGGAGGAACCAGGCAGGACACCACTACCAAGGAGCAAGAGAGGGCCCTTCTGGGGAGAGGTACTGTGGGAAGTGGGGGGGGGGCTGCAGGGGAGAGGTGCTGTGAGGGGGTCCTGCAGGGGAGAGGTGCTGTGGGGGGGTCCTGCAGGGGAGAGGTGCTGTGGGGAGGAGTCTGCAAGAGAGGGCTGTGGCCAGTGTGCCAGGTGCTGGCAGGGAGGAAGACAGCTGCTAGGAAAGACACTTGCAAGGAGACACAGTAAGGCCTGAGTGCCCCAGGGACATTTCCTTTGAAATGTCCCTCTAACCTGGAGAGCCAATGGACAGAACTAGGACACAGAGCCCTTATAGTGGTAAACAAGTGGATTCCAAAGAATGGGGACTGTGACCACCTATTACAATCTTTTCAGTGCAAATCATATATAAATTTTATAGCAGAGAAGGGTTTTAATCCACCGACGCACTTCCCAGCCGTTTTCTTTATGGTTTCTTTTACAGGTCTAAAGGTCCAAAGAGGCAGAACCACCCCTGCCTGGGAGCAGGGTTACACTAGCAACACACACCGGCAACATTCGCTGACTTGGGCGCACAGGCCCTAGGGATGACTCCACTGCCTGAGCTAGAGTGGGGGTCAGACTTACTTGAATGTTTTAACCCCTTAGCCCTTAAGTGGCTCAAACTTGAGTCCCAGGGTGGGCACACCTTCGAGAGTCAACGTGAAGATCCCCAAGCCTCAGGCACCCCTGGCCATGCTCTGGTGACCTGCAGGCCCATCTTTCTATGGCTACCCAGCGGAAGCCCTGTGACGCATGCCAGGCTCGGCCCAGCGCCGGACACCAACCAGGGGCCAGGTCAGGTCCCTTCCAGGATGTGTCCTATGCAGGCTCCCAGTAACCAGTTCTGAACAGTTCCTCCCTCCCTCTCACCAGCAAAGGCTGAAGAGAGGGAGGAAAGAAACAGCCGTCTCCCCTCAGGATGCACTGGAGGCTGAGACCCTCCCAAGAAGTAAGCCTCTTCCTGGCTCTGGTTTCCTGAGCATGCAGGGCCCTCTGTAGCAGTGCCACAATCCAAACACACACCAGAGGAGGGCCTGCCACGCCACGCCACATCACAGGGCCAGCGGGACCTCCCTGGGACATACCAGAATGGGCTGCCTCCACCAAGGCAGACCAAGAGAGATCAGCTGCGTCACCCAGCAGGAGCAAGGCACCAACATGCCAAACACAAACAGCAGGGAGCAATTCACGGCCTTGTTAAATGCAAGAAGACTGCACAGTCCAGCCCACCCCACTCACACACTCAGAGCTGGGCCACCATCTAGCTACAGTGGCCTTTCTACCCTCCTGATGCCCCACAACTCTAGCTCTAGCTAAAAAGAACACACCCCTCCCCAGCTCCCACAGCCCTCCCCCTCATGTAGGCCTGGCACCTGCCCCTCCAGCACTCGTGACTCCCACAGCCCTGTCTCTCTGCACCTGTGTATGCAGTGCCCTCCTCAACCTCTGTCTCCACGGACACCTAAGCCTCTTGCAGGAGGAGGCCATGTCTTCCTGAGTGGGCCTGTCACAGTGTCTGGCACAAAGAAGGTGTCCCACTGAGTTCCACCTCTTGGAAGCTTAGGTCTGGGCCTGGGTGCAGAGTTAGTATTTGCAGAATGAACACAGTTCTCAAGGATCCTTACCTCACCATCGAAGAGAAGTCAGAGAGAAGGACTACAAAACGCGCTTCCTCAGTTTAAAAAAAAACAACAAAACAGCAAATAGCAACACAAAAGCCATCTGACAGCCATTCCCAGGGGAAAGTGTGATTCCACCACCACTGGAACAACACTCCCACTTGGAATGCTGGTTCAGGCTTTTGGGTCATTAAGAACTGATTATTGTTTCAAGCTTAAACATCAATCCAACAAAAAGCACTTGACTCACACAAACAGGCACTTCATCAACAGCAGCAAACTAACAAAGCCGGACAGCCACACTCTTACACAGGCAGACTCAAAAACATTCATGTACACAACAATACTAAGATATATTAAAATTATGACGTCAAATAAGAAATAACCAAATAATGTCATTAACTCCAATTTAAAACTAATGGGGGGGGATTCCTTTTACAAAAAGCAGTAGCCAGCGGCCTTGCACACTAGCCCTACTGCTACGGCCCCATTTGCCTCTTAAGAGCCATGTGTAAGTAAGGCCTCCTTCTCACTCCTTGCTTCATCATAGAATCCACTTGACTCCCATTTATGGCCTCTAAGTACCCAGATCGGGGAATGGGGTATGGTTAGGAGACAGCAAAGGCAGAAACCCCACAGAGGTGCCAGAGGCCAAGGTGGTCCTTCGGGATCTCTCCCACCCAGGGTCACACCACCCAGGGTCTACACCATGCTGTGTGCTCAGCTACTCACTCTTTCTTTCATGGAGCATCTACACTGCCAAGCACTGGGTACAAAGCAGGCTCAAGGCTCTCAGGGCTCCCTGATACCACAAAGCCCCCAGCTAGTGAAAGCGGTGACTCTGAACACCTAATGTCAGAACAATAAGCCAGTGAAATTGCACAACTGGATCCCATTAGAAAGGCACTAAAGAGAATGTTAGGCTAAGTTTAACAGGGGACCAAAGAGTAAGAATTGAGGGGCTAGGGAGAAGGGAGGTCAAGAGAAGTAGTTCCCCGAAAAAGGTAACAGTATGTGCAAAGGCCATGGGGCCAAGGGGGACTGAGAGCTGGGACACACAGGTGGGAACTGAACCCCAGCCAGCAGGGCAAGTGATATCAAGAGAGGCTGGTAACACAGAGGTCAGGACCAGGAAGCCCTCAGGGTCCTAAGGCCTTAGCATCTTAAGCACAAGGAAAAGTCATGACAGGATCTCCAGCAAGCAAACGGAAGGTTCGAATGTGCTTCTAATTAAGGCCAGGAAGTTCAGGACCCTGCTTATAGGTAGCCTGTACCAGAGCAGATCCAGACCCAGAGGCCCAGTCCCCCAGACATCTAAGTCAGAGAAACAGAGAGACCCCTAAATCCTTCTGTTAAGTGTATTTATCCACTTCCCAAAGACTGGGGAAAATTATTACTTTAAAAAGTAATAATGCTGGTGGAGCCCATAGCTCAGTGGGTAGGGCAATGGCCAGACACACCGAGGCTGGCAGGTTCGAACCAGGACCAGACCAGCTAAAAAACAATGACAACTGCAACAAAAAAATAGCATTGTGGCAGGTGCCTATAGTCCCAGCTACTTCTTAGGAGGCTGAGGCAAGAGTTTAAGCCCAAGAGTTTGAGGTTCCTGTGAGCTGTGACTCCCTAGTACTCTAACCTGGATGACAGCTTGAGACTCTGTCTCAAAAAAAAAAAAAAGGTAATATATGCTTTATTGCAAAATACAATACCAACATGTAAAAAAAAAGACAATAAAGTCCCTTCTATTCTGTTTCCCCAAAACCCTGAGGACCACCATTATCACTTTAGAGACCTGTCTACTTAAACCAGAAGGAATCACATGGGGCTGCTCTTGGCCCTGCTTTCTTCTCTCACCCTGAACACGTCTGCCTGTGCACAGGTGATCCCATGGTATAGAAATACCAGTGAGTATTTAGCAAGCATCACTTGTACCAACAATGCAGCCATAATGCCCTGTACATATCTGGATCTCCAGGCATTTATCATGGTCTTTCCTTAGAAAAATCTCAAAATGTAGAGTTGCTGATACAAGGGGAACGACTATTTAAGATTTTGACACAAAACAAGATTTTAACATAAAACTTTTCTAGAGATCAATTCAGTGCTTAAATTCTTACGTTTTATATGATACCGTATGTTGGTTTCTTCACAGAGCAAATAATAAATAATAGCCAACACTTACATATAGTGTTTGCTATGTGCCAAGCCCTATTCTAAGCAATTTCCATATATTTAAACTTTGCAAACACCCGTACAAGAATTACCAGCAGCAGCAATGGGTGTTATCAAACTTACTGAATATTGTGGACACAAGTGGCATCTCCCTTTAGCTGAATCTATTAGTAAAGCTGGGTCTTTCATTATTAGCCACGGTCATTTGCATATTTATGTGCTTTGCTCACCTTGCAATAGGGATGCTCATCCTTTTCTTATTGATTTGTAAAAGCTCTTTACATATTGACTATTAAGTTCACAAAGGCACAATATGTTGTTTAATTTTTCTCTCGTTGTCTCTTAACTTTGCTTATAGAGTCTTTTTTGCCAAGGAGTTTTTTTGTTTTTTTTTTTTAATTCTCATACTGTTAAATCTGTCAATATTTTCTCTTAAGGTTTCTGACTTGGTGCTATAATAAGAAAAGATTAACTCAGCAGTTTTGCAACATTTTTGGTCCTCAAATGCTTTCCTCTAATAAAATCTTCTAAGGTAATACACAGGCTAAACAATGAAGGCTGAGCTGCCCTTCGTGAAATGGACTTAGAGCACCAGCTCCCTCCCACCACCTCCACTTGCCCCCAGCAGCCTGGGTTTCTCACGAGAACCAAGTGCAGGATGGGATATAGCAGCCGCCAGCCAAAAGGACTTTTAAGATGTCTTCTAGTTCTACAATGCCACATACTTAACATAAGACAGCCAAAATTACTTCCCAGATCACCACAAAAAGTGTTGACTATACTAGCTGCAGGGATAGTTAACACAACATTGGAAAGTCTAACAGCACTGAGTCCAGAATGTATTCCCACCTGCCATTTTTTCAAAGAGGCTGTGCTCTCCCAAGCACTTCCACATAACGACCTCTAACTTCAACATCATCCCTTATGCAGAGACACGGACAGAGACAGAGAGACAGCGCTGGGACAGACACAGGGGCAGCCGACACCCCATTCACATTTCTGTCTCAGTTTCCTCCTCCCCAAGCAGCTCCTACCTCAGAGGGTTTTGGGGAGACCGAGATGGTGAGCACGAGACAGCATGTCACTCCAAGCAGGTGCCCGTCACCCCTTAGCTACTAGCTCATATCACTACTACTGTTGGTAGGATCTCCTTGTTCCAGGGAAGACATTGATTTCCCCGGTTATATGGAGGGTCACAGTGGACATGATCTGTGTGGGACCCTGGACCATCCTTCCAGGGAAGCAGCAGTAAGGCCAAGAGTGGCTATGGAGGACATTGCCCACGTTCCACCCTCAAACAGGACCCACCCTTCCCATTCACAGCCCAGGAGAAGAAAACTGACCCTACAAGGAGAATTCAACTGACACTTGTTCTCAAAATGAGCTAAGGGTCTGCTCAAATGCAGCATCACTTCTGACACAGTGCCCCTCATCTGACTTGAACCAGAGTGCTGTACCTTCCTCTAATGTCAAGGCCAAAACCCAGAGCCTGCTGCATACCACAGTGTCTGCTGACAACCCAAGATCAAAACAAACACCCGTACAAAATCCATCCTCTCTGAGCCCCCATCCCAATATAGACTGGGGACTGCAGCCAGTGGGGAGGGGTCACAGTCCTTGCTTCACAACCCAAAGCCTACAAGAGCCTCCAGCGTCTCCCCAGTGCCTATCATCAACTCTGATCAGCGGACCAAAGCCCAGACACAGCCTGTGCCCCGCGGCCCCAAGCAGCAGCAGCAGCAGCAGCTCCTTCTCCTTCTCTGCATCTCCCTTACTCCCCACCATCAGGTATTAATATAGTACTCATGGCAGCTTCGGAGCTGTTAAAGCCCAGCCGTTTTCAATAGAAAGCGGCATGGACGAATTCTACAGGAGTGATGAAATGTTTCTTCTGCTCTGGCAGTTAAGACGGCACAAAGTCGCCTTTTCTTTGGTGCCACCCCAACATCAAAGGATTGGAATTCAAAGCCATTCATGCTGCATTGAAACCTCACAATGAAGCTGGAAAATGGAAGTCGATTACTGGGCATAAATATGCAGTAGTTAAAAGGAAAGAGTTATAACAAAATTAAACTGCAGCAACCCCACAATGTGTGGAAACTTCCAGCACCAGAGTCCTCCTGGTAAACATCGCCAGCCATCCATCTAAAGCAGGTTTCTGGCCTGGAAAGTCCAGATTGGCTGCTGGAGCTGCACATGGCCAGCAAGCCAGGTTGTCTGTCCATCTTGCTACAGTAACAGCCCCCAAGGCCTCTGAGAACCCAGCATATTTTGCATGGCTGTGAAGCTGCTGACCACCACACAGAGCTGCTTAGGCCACATCTGTCCTTGGTCCCTAGGCCTCCCCGGCCTATGTGCAGTCCAGTCATCTTCAGTAGCCCCAACCTCCAGCTCAGCCCCCTCCCCCCCCCATTCATGATACCACCTCCCCTTGCAGAAGAACTAACCCTAAAGAGGGCAGTGTTACATCTGCCTGCCAGGAAAGCCTGCTTCTTTTCTAATTGATTACTGCTCTCTTTAGGAAGGTATTTGATCTTTAAAATAAAAGCCCAGAACACAGAAAGCTATAAAAGTCTTACAATGTGTTGGGGTGTGTGTTTTTAAGGCATGAAAATACCTCCCTCCCACACAAATGTGAGTTCTTCTGGGGAAAGATGCCACAGATCCCTGGCAGGAGAATATCTGGGAACACTCCATCAGTCTTTAAAATAGATAATTGAACACAGATTTTAGAATTCTCAGGAGCTACCTGAAAAAAAAAAATTAAATCTCACATATTTTCAATATCCCAAACTCCATGCTGATGAAACTTCTAACTGGGTGGCATTTGCATTTCCAATTATAATAGAGTAATTGTGTTGCCATGGTTACCCGAAATTCTGCAATAACTTTTGTTGCTTTATAACTGCTATAGTGTATATTTGTGTACAAGCAGCTGAGTTTTCCTAATTCAATCTCCCTCCCTCTCCTCCACCACCACCACCTTTCCTAGCTGGATTCTGAAACCACCACTCCAGCTTCCACTGGACAGTCCCTAAAATAATGGACGGAATCATCAGAAGCAATTAAAACTACGGGCAACCACGATCATATCACATTACAAAAGAAAAAGTGAAACCAGGTCAAGTGCAAAGCCGCCAGCACCCCCCGGCTCACCAGGCTGGCGGTGGGCCAGCACTGTTTACAGGTTTGCTAGCAGGTCTTCAATGCTTAGGTGGTTTGTGGGAATAAACAGAAAAGCCTGAGTGGAGAAAAGCCGGAGGCAAAGTGACTACACAGTTCCTTTCCTCCCTCACGGAGAGCAGGCAGAGCTGCTCTCAGCAAGCAATTAGGTAGGTCTCTACAGTAATGCAATTAGGATTTAGTTAAAGTCATTAGTTTTAAAATAACTTAAGTTTAATTTCTGCAACGCTTTATTTGAAAATTGTGTCACAGCAGGTCAATTTACAACATGCAATAAAGAAAACACTCATATCAGCTGCCGCGAGTTATTACAAATTTTTGATGTGCATTAAATGAGTACATGGGGTTCCACCCCCGACCTTTCCAACTGGTACGCACGGTCTCGGTCTCCTGCTATAACAGTGTCAAATAATTCAAGGCTCAATGTAAATACCAGATAATTTGCTTATAATTTCGTGGCGCGTTCTCGCCAGGCCGAGGAACGCGGACCCCAGCAGCGGGCGGGAGCCAGCCCACCTCGGCAGCGCTCGCCCCACGGGCGGCCCCGGCCCTCCGGGCCGACGGGACTCACCCCGCACCGACGCCGCGGGCCGGCAGGGACGTTTTTCTGCAAACTCACACCCCTGGACAAAGTTACATAAACGGCTCCGTCGGGGCTCTGCGCGCCCCCCGCCTCCGCCCCGCACTCCCAGCGGCGGTAGCCCACCTGCTCGGGCTGTACGCCCAGCCCACCCCGCACCCCCGCCCCGCAGGCGAGGCCGGCCCCGGCGCGCGGAAAGGTCCAGAAGGCGCTGGGCCGGCCCCAGAACCAACGGTCCGCACCGCGCGCGGCCCGCGCCGCCCCCGCCTCCCGCGGCCGCGCGGGCGGGTGTGGACCGCGCGGCGTCCACCTGCCGGGCCCGCGGCCTGCAGGCGACGCGAGGCGTGAGGCCGGCCGGGCTGCTGCGGACAATAGCCCGCGGGCCGGGCCGGGCCGGTACTGCGCTTACCGCGGCGGGCGGCGGCGTCAGCCGCGCTCTAGCCCTGCTCGGGCGCTCCGCGCCGCATCTCTTCAGCCTGCGCCGCCACCCGCCGGCGCTCGCGCTTGGACTCGGCTCAGGCTCAGGCGGGGACGGCGGGACGCGGCTGCGGCCCGGGGCCCAGGCCGGCAGGCTGCGCGGCGGCGGCGCGGGCGAGTGCGCGGGCTGGGGCTCGGGCTCGGGCTCGGGCTCGGGCTCGGGCGGCGGCGGGGACGG
Source organism: Loris lydekkerianus (assembly GCA_963574355.1). Taxonomy (NCBI): domain Eukaryota; kingdom Metazoa; phylum Chordata; class Mammalia; order Primates; family Lorisidae; genus Loris; species Loris lydekkerianus. The sequence continues at coordinate 13,593 of CAUYPK010019813.1, forward strand.
TGCTCCGCGGCGGCGGCCCCACAACCTCCCCTCCTCATTCACAAAAAATTGACCCACGTTGAACCATGATGCTTCTCCCCCCCCTCCAGAGCCGAGCCGGGCAGCGATAGGCCGCTTCCGACGCTCGTCAGCCGCTCCGGCTCCGCCCTCCTTCCCGCAGCCTGCCAACCATTGGCCTCGACAACCTTGCGTCACCACCCCTCAAGGGCCCCGCCCTCCCGCCCCGTTTCTAGCGAAGAGCTCGTCAATTACGGTTCAGCCCCGCCTCCCACCCGCCCTCCCTTGGCGCCCAGACGTCCTTCCATTGGTCTGCTGGAGCCTGCGTACTGTCCTGTCTGTGCCCACCCTTAGCCCAGCGGCGGCCTACCGCCGGGCCAGATGCCCTGTAAGAGGCAGAGACGCTCCACCTCCTCCCGCCTTCCCGCACAAGTCCTGTACCCTATTGGCTGCCACAGCTGCCTATTCCTGGGGGCGGGACGTACCAAAGGGCGCTCCAAGCGCCAGCTGCTGGGAGCTTCGCGGTTGAGAAAGCACGGGGAGCCGTGGAGGGTGGGGGCCGTAAACACGACCCCAGCCGTGACCAGCCCCGCTGGGAAGCCCGCATAGCTGCTCAGCGATCAGTCTCGCGTGCCTGCGCTCTTGACTCGCACTTGAAAGGGACACAATGGGATGCGGGCTGAGGGGGGGAACTGGCCAGGCCTCGTCGCCGCCTCCATCTTAGGTACTGGCAGTGGGTCACGTGGTGCTACGTGCGCCCAGCGACGCCGGGGCGGCCAGGAAAGCGACTGCGCAGACGCGGCGGGCCTCGCCCTGGCCCGCGGCGGGAACGCGGCGGGTGGCTACCGGGCTAGGGCCAAGAGCGGAGCCTGCTCCTGGTTCCTGAGTCCCTGTGTGGGCTGGCAGGAACGCCGGCCTCGCCCGGTGGTCGCATCCGCACCCGCGACGGTCGGAGGAGTGCAGTGTGTTCAGGCCGCTGGTTCGGGCTGGGGTCGCCTGAAACTGGCGTCCCTGGGCAGACCCGCGCTGCCCCTTCGCCTGCCGTGGAGGGTGTGGGCGGGGGTCCGCGTGGCCGCCCTCCTGGCTGGGACGTCTCGTTTCTTCCCAGGGAGCGCGACTCATCATTTCAACTGGGTGCATACAGGATTGTTCGGAGTCCCGCGTCGGAGCCGCAGCACCTTGGCCAGGCGCCGCGGCCCGGGGGCTGGGCCTGGCCCAGAGGTCTCCAGTTGCAGGCCGTTCTCTTGATTGGAGGTTCTTGGTCAGTCATTCTTGGGCGGAAAACCATAGTTATGTGCATAAAAATACTGTTTGCAAAATGAAAATGTGCAATTTTACACTAAGTATCTCAAAAAAATATTAATTATAAAATTTGGTGATTTGGCCAGCAGAACGTTGAAGCAAAAGAATGGTGAACAGCAGAATTTTAAAACACAAGATTTGCTGAAGATTACCTCGACTATGGAGTCTTAGTGCCTTGGCGGCTGTTCCAAACAATGCGCTGTCAAATGTTCGTAGAAAACGAAACAAAATAATAGCTAGGTAACGTTTAAAACCAAGTATTTGTTTTTTTAAAGTATTTGACAGAATTATTTAAAACGTGCAATAGTCAGGAGGAAATAATAAAATCCTGTGTATAGGGCCGGGCGCGGTGGCTCTCACCTGTCATCCTAGCACTCTGGGAGGCCATCTGGAGTGGATCGCTTGAGCTCAGGAGTTGGAGACCCGCCGGGGCAAGAGCGACCCGGTCTTTAAAATAGCCAGGTGTTGTGGCGGGCACTTGCAGTCCCAGGTACTTGGGAGGCTGAGGCAAGAGATCGCTTGAGCCCAGGAGTTTGAGGTTGCTGTGAGCTAAGACGCCAGGGCACTCTGGCGACAGGATGACAGTGAGACGATGTAAAAAAAAAAAAAAACTGCGTATAAGTCTACTATGATTAATTTTACAAGTACAAAATGAGAAGGCCTGCCTGAGCAGACAGTCACATGAAAGGCTTGGGATGGAAAAGTGGATTTCCAATAGAGGGAAAAAGTAGTCCCCTTGCTGTGTTGCCAGTTAGCCCTCACCTGAAGCTCTGACAGTCCCTCCAGGACTGAGACAACAGGTGAATGTCAGGTGACGGTGCAGAAGAGAAATGTGGGGATCTGGGCTGGTGTGTGGGGTCTCTGAAGGAGAGAGGAACTCAGTACCACTCCGCCCGGTAAAGGGGAGGTCTCTAACGCTGAGGGCGTGTCTAAGAGGAAGAGTGAGAACCCAAACACCAGAGAGCATCTTCTCTTCTCGGAGCTTTATATTAAAGGCATTTGACAGAGTCCTAAATTCAGGGAGTCTGGGTGTTCCCAGTGTTTAAGAAACAAAACACAATCCTTAGAAATGAAGACACGCCCTAAGACACAAAATCTAGAATTAGCAGTTCGGCAAGATTACCGATTATACAAAAACTTAACTTTGACGTATACTATCAACATTCAATCAATAATGTTTATTGAGCATGTAATATGTGATAGGCATTGTACTAAATACATGTATTAGAAAGCATGATGAAAAAATTCTCAATCACATGCACTTTAAATACCTAAATGTAACATTCAATCTCAACAGAACTTCTTGAAAATTTACAAAATCACTGAATACTTCATCTGGAAGAATAAAGATTTGAGATTAGTCAAAAAGAAGAGCTTACATCTGTAATGCTAACACTCTGCTTGAGGTCAGGAGTTCCAGCCTAGCCGGAGCAAGAGCAAGATCCCATCGCTACTAAAAATAGAAAAGTTAGCCAAGCTTCATGGCACCTGCCTGTAGTCCCAGCTACTTTGGAGGCTGAAGCAGGAGGATTGCTGAAGCCCAGGAGTTTGAGGTTGCTGTGAGTTATGATGATGCCACAACACTCTAGCCTGGGTGACAGAATGAGACTCTGTCTCCAAAACCAACAATGACAATAAAAAAATGAAAAAACTCTTCAAAAGAAAAAAATATATATGTAGTTATTATTTAGGTTCTGTGATGAAAACATGATACTAGCCCAGATTAATGGAAAATAATAGGAAGTAAACAGCCCCAAGCAGATGTGAGAACTCCAGGCTAATGCCCAACCAGTACATGCACAGGCCATGCCAGCTGTCCTTGATGACAGCCTTCCAAGCTGGTCAGCACCTGTGCCTTACCAGTTGTTGACTATTTTTAATACCACTCCTGTAGGAATTTAAAATGTAATAAAAGTAGCATTTCAATCAGTGGGAAAACAATGGGTACCTGCTAATCATTTGGAGAGAAAAGATTAAAATTGAGTAAGTGAAATAAAGATTTAAATGTTAAAAAAAAGTACTGAGGAAAAACTAGACATTTCTATAGGGTTACAGAAGAAAATGCTGTTAACAGTTCATAAAGGGAAATATTGAGAATTTAACTACATTTCAATTAAAATTCTGAATACAATCACCAGGGAAGTGGACAAATTACTTGTGGAATACAAGAGAATATTACTCAGCAATAAAAAAGAATGAACTGCTGTAGATGGTGAATTTCAGCAGAGGGAAGCCTGGCAAGGGCGTGAGGACCTCCTGGGGTGGTGAAGGTGAAGTACAACTGGATTGGGGTGTACATTGCGTTGGGGTTAACACATTAAAACTCACTGAATTTAAGAACTGAACCTTTCCCAGCCAGATCTTCCCTCAAAAAAGTGCAGTGAAGGGGGATCTGTTGGTAAAATCCACAGACAAATGAATGAGGAAGTGTTTGCGTCATGTTTTGTAAAGGCTGACCTCCTTCCAAGGTAAGCAGGGCAAGGAAAAGCAAATACGGAAGAAGGAATGCTCAGTACACATGACAGAATGTTCTCTCCCCTAATAACAGAAGAAGTGCAATGCTTTAGTTGATAAAAGCAAATATGAAAAAATACACTCTAGTGTTTCAGACAAAAACTGTCAGACAAATAACTACACACTTAAAACCTTTAAAATTGTTTTCATATACTTTTACCTACTGATTACAATTATAGAACTTCATTCAAATAAGTAAGTATGGGTGTTGATAAACATTTCATGAAAAGGTTCAGGGAAACTGGTTGATTGGAATGAATATACGAGTCTATATACATATACGTATTTGAAAAAAACAGTGGATTTTATATCCTGGAAATAAATTTGACTTATAATTCCAAGGAAGAAGACTATAAAACATCATTTCAATGGTATGTAATTTTTATAAATGCAAACATTTATAGGCAGAGAAAAGACGTACATCAGAACTTTCCCAGTGCCTCTTCTGTTTGAAAGATAAGAGATGATTGCTGTCTTTTTGCTCACCTCAGTTTTCTAAATTTTTCAGTAAACATATTTTACTTTTAATTTTATTTATTATTTATTTATTTATTTGCAGTTTCTGGCCAGGGCTGGGTTTGAACCCGCCACCTCTGGCATATGGGGCTGGCGCCCTACTCCTTTGAGCCACAATATTTTAAAAATATATATTTTTCTTAAAAATATTCATAAAGAACTTGAAGTTAACTAGGAATCTTCAAGTTGAGCACTTGGGAAAAGCAGGTCCCGGGTGTATGGGCTACAGGACAGGTGAGGTGAGATCAGCCAGGTACTCTCTAGAGGTTGCAGAGGTGGGGGCGGGGCGTAGATGGGAAGGGACAGGCCAAGGCTCACCTCATCACCCTAATACGTCCCACTCCTCTGGTCTGGTCCACTGTCCCTCTGCCCTCCCAGGCTTTCTCCCCAAACACACACCATACAGGGTGACCCAACTAGACCACCAAACTAAGTAGTGAGAGACCGGCAGAATGGATAGGCATGGGCATGCCTCTCACCTGGATATTACGGGACTGCTGATAATACAGAGGTGACCTCAAATCCAATAGAAAACCACTAAAGATAGCTATTTTCTTAATTTGTTTTTTGAGATAAAATTGGGGGGGGCATTAGTAAATAGGGAGCTACTGAAGTCACAGGAGGAGGTGAGGCGCATGGAGAAGAGACGCTCAGTGTGGGGAAGATGTGGAAAATGGAGGAGAAGGGGAGACTGGAGGCCTGAAGGGGGTCCTCCCTGAAGGGAGGCCATTCAGTGAAATCACGAGTGAATGGGAGATGCAAAGATAAGTTTGTGCCTGATTGCTTTTTGAAGAATTTAGTTGCAAAGTATCTCCGGCTAGGTCCCTGAATGCAGAGCCTGAAACAAGGGTATAAGTATAAGCCACTGCTTGGGAGTGTGACCTCAGGTGGTGGGGGCCTGGTGAGGAGGGACAAGGAAGGAGGGAGAGCCAATTCCAAGCTGCCTTACACAGCCAGACTGTCCACCTGTGGGAAAGGGAAGTGCTTATCCATCAGCTCCCATCCCCTGGCAGTCAAGGATGCCTCCCAGGGGTAGGTAGGGTGGTCAAGAATGAATTCCAAGGAGCCCTCCAGACACCACAGCCTGGGTGTCAGACTCTGGGACAGGAGACAAAAGGCTGAGCAGACCAAGGTGAGGAGCCACCAAGGTTGCACCTGCAGGGCCTGTGAAGGATAGCAGTGTATGGGGTAAGAGGAGAACCCCAGGAAAGCAGAAGTGGGGTAGGAGGCAAGGCCAGTGCACAGGTCCCCTGGGGATCCCTGGCCGCAGGCTCCTCCAAAGTCTAGGCTGAGAGCTTACCCAGCCACCAACCGACACAGGACATGAAGAAGGGCATCCAGGGGCATCAGCACCCCTGGGGTGACGGGTGCACAGGTGCTGCTCAACGTACCCAGAGGCTGTGTCCATATACGCCCGCCCATCATTCATCAAAAACACATCTATTACCAACATCTATTACCACGTCTATTACCAACTATTAGCCAACATCAGGGCTTAGCCCAGCCTTCCTTAAATAGGCTTGAACACACGTTAGCTTACAGTTGGGAGAGACCATCCAACACACAGCCTGTTTATAACAGTGGAATCCTCATATCATTTATCGAATACTGTACAACAAAGCCTGTTTATAACAGTGAAATTTTCATATCATTTATCGAATACTGTACATTATGTCAAAATGCAATAGTGTTGCAACATCATCAAGTCAGAAAATTATAGGTCAAACCATCCCAAGTCCAAGCTATATTTTCTTCTTAGTTCAGGAGACTCTAGCATGTGTGTGGCAGAGGAAGAGGAGTTGGGAGTGGCCATGGTGGCCCCAGAGGAGAACTCAGAGAATGTGCTGGGAGCACCAGGCCCCTCTAACACATAGGCCTGGGAAAAAGGCAGATGGAGTCACACACCACCAGTCTAGAGAGCAGATTAAGATACCACACTGTTAAAAGGAATATGACCCATCCTCCTCCCTGGACACACGTCCACTGTGACTTTCTGGACATTATATTGGCTGCAGAGTGAAGGCCCAGCCCCCAGCTCACCCCTTTCTCTTCCTGCCCTAGCCCCATCTCATCTTAAGGAGCCCACTTCTATGCCCAGCCCTCTCATCCATGCTCTGCCCACACCCACCAACAGCCATCTCTGTTCTCTCTGCACACCAGAAGGTGGTCAGTCCAGCCATACCATCTGCATGTGGCATGGGCCCAAGAAGAGGCCATGCCTGCCTGGAAATGGCCATGGGTCATTTGGGTGGGGAATCCTGGGCTCATTACCTGGAGCAAGGGCCCCAGAGGAGCATGCCCTCCATCCCACGGACCTCTCATCTCTGGGGTGGCCAGGACGTCCTCCCCTGGGAGGTCGGTGATGGAGAGGGAGAGACCGAGGCCAAAGACCCCTCTTGCTCAGAGAGGTTCTAAAAAGGCCAAGCAGGAAATTCCTGAAACCGGAGAGAGAATAGTCTGAAGGGAAAGAAGAGAGAGGGTGAGTGTGAGTATGAGAGAGACGTGTGTACAAATGTCACCAGGGAACTGAGGAAGACGACTTAACTTCACATAGATGCGCTTATGACCTGAGACGCAGCAGTGAGGACAGGTGATAATGACCAACGTCCAGTGCTCTGGCTGTGACCCAGGTGCTGCCGGAAATGGCTTTGGGCAGAGGCAGATGGGGAGTCGCTGAGCCAGCTATACAAAAGGACAGCTGAGTGGCATGGCCACAGTCACATGTAGTGTGTTTGTAATGGCACTGAGGCCATTGTCGTTTTTGGTAGCACTCAGAAGCCCAGCTACAAGGACCTTGCATGGTTGTATGGGTACAGGATTGGTGCAGGGCTAAAGGACAAAGGCAGGAGGCCCCCAAGGGTGCTAACCATGGTGGTGTGTGTGACTTGCTGTGGGGTCCAGACTGGATGGAGAGCCTTGAGGACATGGAGGTCTCAGTGCAATGTGTCAGCAAGCGAGCTCTGGGTCAAGGCTGAGTACCTGGAGATGCAGGAGCCAAGGAAGGATGTCATCATTTGTGGTTAAAGATTTCAGTGGCAGAGGAGAGGGGAAAGCTCAGGACTTTGGCAAAGTGGCAGACCAGCTTACCTGCAAAGCATTCTCATTACAAAGGGCCTAGAGATTTTGCCTAAAAGGTAGCATTTTTAAAAAATCATATGGCTAGGTGTTCAAGAAAATAAGAAAACTTTTCAGTGGCCAAAATCGATGAAGGGATTAAAGATTAGAAGTCTACTAAATGGATGTATTCGTTAAGAAAAAGGTTTTCCCAGTCTCACTCACCAGGCAGCTGGGTTTGACTATGCAGCTAGGGAGTTTGAATATTCTCACTAAATATCTTTAGTGAAAAGACAGCCTAAAATAAAATCCACACACTGGAACAGGGAGAGAAGGAAAGCCTCTATTCCTACCTTGGCTCTGGGTGGGGAGAAAGGCTCCCTGAGAATTTGTGGCAGGGCCTCCTCTCACTTGAGTCTGACTGCATACGACCTGGACTATCTGGGAACTCTTAGGCCCAAAAAGTAACATAAAAGATAATCCGGACGTGGGATACTCTTGAGACTTATGGCAAGCGCAAACATCTCTAACAAGGGAAACATTCTCACCCTAGCTTCACAAGTTTCCCACAAATAAAGCCTCGCTCAAAATGAGCTCATAACCAAAATTATAAAACCTCAGAGAAACAATGTGTAAAATTTTATATAAAATTATAAAACCCAAAAGAAACCATGAGATGAATAAAGGGCAGGAGAGAATTTAAAAATAAGTATGTTAGAAATTACTAAAGGAGTTAGGGCAGTTCATTGGATATGTAACAAAAGAATGAGCTGCTAAGAAAAAGAACAAACTAAAACATCTAGGCGTGAAGCATGCAGTCATTAAAATTAAAAATTTAGTGGGGAAGATAAAAAGCATCTTTAAAAACCTTATTAGCAATCTAGAAGACAGAGCCAAGGAAACTGTCCAAATGAAGGCCAGAGGGTAAGAGATGGAAGCATCTGTTTACCAGGAGAATGGTAGCTTCTTGGTAGATCACCTACCAAGCAGGTGCATGCAGCCCTCAGCTACTTTAAGTATGGCTGGTGGACATGTTAGCAGGTGAGTTCACAGGGGCATCCTTCTCCAGAGAGCGTCCTTGGTCGAAGGGAGTCACCTCACCTGGAAATCCTCAAAAGGTTCCTCCCCCGCCCCCCCCCTCCCCCCAGCCCCCGGCCCATGTCTGCTCCAGGGCTCCTGACCCATCCTCAGTCCCCGTCAGGGGGGCCTGCCACCTCCTCCTCTACTGTGGAGTCCAGACTGAATGGGGAGCCTTGAAGGCTGTTACCTTCATGCTTCTAGGCATTCTGGCATCCCTCTGGCATCTCCCACATACCCACCAGGATATTAAATCCTGAGCCACAGAGGAGAGTCCACATGCCAATGCTCTCTCCTCTCCGGGTCTGTGCTCCTCCTGCCAGGACCCTTGGGATTGGTTCCCTTGTTCCTGCCCATTCAATGCCCATCAGCCTCTGTGGGTCTTGGAACAGAAAAACTGGACCTTGGGGTGCAGTCACCTGAGATCAGGCCGAGCCTCTGCCACCCTCATGCATGGGTTTCTCCTGGAAGTAATCTTCAATCATTGACAAGAATCCTCACTGCAAGTTTGGTTCCTAGGGTATCTAATTGAAAACAAGCCCTTCCAGAAGGGGAGAGTGAGGAAGGGCAGGAGAATGGCTGAGAAGCTGTTAGGATGACTGAGGAAGGGAGCACGGGCTCAGGAAGTCTGGCAAGTTCTTAGGGTGACATACTGGACATACACAGAGGTGCCAAAACAATCCACACACATTTTCAGGAGGGAAAAAAACTATTAAAATTGTAATACTCAATATGCACCAATAACAAAAGATGAATACAAGTCATGTTTGGCGTCTGCAATTACAAGAGGGGCTCAAAGTGGTGACCTTCAGCGTCTAGACACTTCTATTACAGTGACCCCTCATAACGCTGCCCATGCTGTTTCAGTTTCTTCCCACAGTGTCCCAGGTGTGCCCAGTTTTCTACAGCACACCGGATCCTGTAAGCTTCCTGTAAGTGCAAGGCAGGGGGTGTTAAGTCAGGAGAACGTGGGGGAGACTCCACCACACCTCTTCGCCCTGTCCCTTGTCTTAGTAAGTTTTCATGGAGGTGGCTCTCGCGTCTTGCTGCATGTAATAATCCTGGCAGAAAGCTTCCCATTTTGCTGTATTAAGAACACGTCCTATGCTTGCTCTGCTGGCTCCTTCTCAGGTGTACTGCCTGGCAGACTCGGTGGCAGGTGTGGGAACTGCCCCACAGCACAGCAGGAGAAGCAGGGCTTGCTGCCAGTCGAGGCCCCGGGCCCTCCCTGTGCACATTGCACACAGCACCAGGCATCTCACACTTGCCCCCAGTGCCTGCAGTTGTCAGGTTTGTTGGAGCTTCTGTTGCACACTCATGCCTCTGTTGTGCTTGTACTCCAACAACATTCTTGAATTTCAAACACCGCTTCAAAATGGTCTTGCATTCCTCGAACGACACCTGTGCTTCCCCCATTTTTTTGAACCATCCTGCCTGTCACATGGTGACACCTGTGTTCATTAGATTAATGTCATCTTTTGAGCGATCGTCATACTACACATGCTGCTGTAATTCAGTTCAACTTCCAGAAGCAATACATAGATAAATGGCTTAAATGGTGTATACTTTTTTTTGGCACCCCTGGTAGTAACAATGTTGCACGCAGCCAATGAGAAAGAAGCTTCCTACCAGCCACCCAGGAAGGACAAGTGGCCTTCTGGGGAAGGACGACTGGACTGATCGCAGACCTCTTGACAGCAACATCAGAAGCCAGAGTCACATCTCCAAAGTGCTGAGAGAAAACTTTGGTTATCGCATAATTCCGCACCAGCCAAACCTACCCTCCACACTGGAGGTCAAGTCATGACATTGTCAGGCAAACACTGAGAATTTACTACTGGAAGACACACACTGAAGGAAGGAAGGAAGGAAGGACACACGTGGGAGGGACGGACAGCAAGCCAGGCACCCACCCATACCCCACATTCCGCCTGGCTATGCCAGTGGGACTTGACCCGCACGCAGGGTGGCCAGGAAGCTGGGAGATGATTCCCTGGGAAGAGCTTTCAGCGACCAGCTGAGAGGAACTATGGATAAACACCCGGGCACCCTCACCCCTCAGAGGAACACTCTGTGGTGGCCCTGGGCGTGTTCCAGGGGCTCCATCAGGAGCAGCTGCAGTGTCCCAACTGGCAATCTGCACATACTGCGTCCATGTTAGCTGCCCTCCTGTCCTCTCACCTCCCCTCTGCCCTAACACCTGTTCTGGGGTCACCTCCTAACCAAAATCCTAGTCTTGAGGACTCTCCAGGCAGGAACCCACCCCAAGGTACAAAAATGGGGTCCAGGGAGCTAACCTGCAGGATGGGGTCCCAGCGATCAGCCACAGGCCACCACTGCTGCAGGTTTGTGGGGCGGTGAAAGCCCTGGTGTATTCTAGCATCTCTCTTACCAAGGGCCACATCGAGGTGGGCTGGGATCAGGGAGAAGGCAAGCTCTGGGTGTGCAGAGCTCTAGGACTTGGAAGATCGAGGCCGTGGTAGCTGTGAGGATGGTGGCACTGCTTTTGAGGCTATTCACCACAGCAGAACCCTGGAAGGGGACACAATAGGCTGTGCAGGTGGACACCGGGGGGCCTCATGTGGCAGGCAGCACTGTAAGAGGCCCAGCTTCTGCAGCAGGACAGCTGACTCTGCCAGAGTCAGGCCCAAGCTTGGGTCACAAGGGCGGCAGGGGACCACGGAGGCTGGCTTCACACCCTAGCAAGTTTCTGGTGCTAAAATCAAGGGCATGGTGGGGATGGAGCAAGTCCTAGACGTAGAAGGGGAACCTTTGGAAGATGTGCTTGAAGACCTCCAACCTGCACCCTCCTACATGCTCTGGGGAGCACAGTGGCCTCCTGCTAATCCAGAGACCACTCAGTGCCAGGAGACCCTGCAGGGCCCCATCTCAGGCAGGGCCTCATAAGGCATCCCTTGGGAAGGTGGGGGTATCAGGCCCACCCTGCCTCCCCTCATTGCTTCCAGAGTGACTGTTGACTCCAACCTTGAACAGGCAGGGCTGAGAGTTCCAACTTCAGGAAGAAGAAGTCGCTGAGCAAAGACCCACAGAGGCTGACAGGCAGTGAATGGGCAGGAACCAGGGAGCCAATCCCAAGGGTCCTGGTGGGAGCAGCACAGACCTGGAGAGGAGAGGGCATTGCCATGCGGACCCTCTCTGTGGCTCAGGATTGAACATCCTGGTTGGGATGCGGGTGATGCTAGTGGAATGTCAGAATGCCTAGAAGCATGGAGGCAACAGCCCACAGTGGAGGAGGAGGTGGCAGGCCCTCCTGACGGGCACTGAGGATGGGTCAGGAGCCCTGGAGAAGACATGCTGGGGAGCATTTATCACACAAGACTCCCTCAGGGGACAAGGGGACTTCCTCTGCACTCAGGTGGCAAGTAGATGACTCTTTAAGGAGGTAGTAATGTCTTTGAGAAGGAGAGGGCAGAATGGGGGAGCCTTGATGGATCTGAGTGTTCTTGGGGCTGCCCGGTTCCTGATCGGCAGGGGATAATTGGTATGGGTTCACTGCTTGGGGAAAGGTGCATGTAAGTCCCTAGTAGGCCCCAAGCCAGGACAGCAAGCCAGGGTCTCCATTTTCAGGTATTTCCAAGGATGTCCCAGGGCCAGGGAAATACTTTCCTATACATTGATCATGGCTGGTGGTGGGTGAACAGAAGCTGACATTGGCTGTCACATGAAAATCACAACCCCTCCCACGATGCCCAGACCTGAATCAGTTCTCAGCTGTGAGTCCTGCTGAGAAGGTCTCTGCAGACAGCACAGCCAGTCAGTAGAGTCCCTCTTCCCTGCTCCTCCCCAAGGTACAGTGGCCATTCAGAGTAACCCACCCTGGAAGGGGACACACAGACCTTTGGAAAACTCCACTTTACAGGACTCTGACCCTGGGCCAGGTTGGAGAAGATCCCACACAAGGCAGGTGTAAGTGAGTCCTGCTCTGTGTGAGTCACCGCTCACCACGTAATAGACTTAGTGCCTTGGTGATCTCTTCCTTCTGTGTGGAAGGACTGTGGTCTTGTCTGAGGCTCAGAGTCCTCTTTCAAGTTCACAAGTTGGGGACAAAATTCAGGTCCTTTCAGTTGTAGGACTGAAGTCTCAGCTTTCTTGCTGGCTGTTAACTGGGGCTCATTCTGGGCTCTGAGAGGCCACACATCATTCTCTACCACCTTTCTCTTGGGCATCTGCTCCCTCAAAGCCACAGCAGAATTCCTTTTCTTTTCTTCTCCTTTTCTCTCCTTTCATCTCCTTTCCTCTGTTTGCTTTTCCTTTTTTCTTTTTTTGAGATGGGTCTTGCTCTGTCACCCAGGCTAGGGTGCAGTGACAGAGACAGTAGGAACTGGATTCTACCATCAACCAGTTAACTTGAAAGTGGACCCTGATCTTCAGATGAGACTGTAGTCCAGCCACCACCTGGTTTCCAGCCCAGTGAAACTTTGTGTAGAGAATGCAGTGAAAACACTACAGCTTTGAACTCTTGGGGTCAAGCCGTCCTCCTACCTTGGCCTCTCTAAGTTCTGGGATCACAGGCATGAGTTCCCAGCCCAGCTTCTCTCTTACTTCTTTTAAGAGCACCCTTTATTAGGTCAGATGCCTCCAGGACACTGTCCCTTTGATTATCTGTAAGTCCACTGATAAGACGGCAGGGTGACATCTGCAGATCACTGCTGACCTGCGAGGTAATGAAAGATGGCAGTATATGCCCCCCTAAAGGATGCCACTTTGGCATAAAGATCATTCAGGGAGGGTGCTCCAACCGCCTCTAACTCCTGGGAAAGGAGGGAAACACTCCTGCATGAGCTGCACCCTCTCCATACCAGCAGCAGAAGAAACACTCTTTGATGGGAAGCCATAGCTGAGAGAATTCTGTAGAACAGACCTTGTTGAAACAATTCTTATCTTCCTTTACTCTCCCCACATGATTTAGTTATTCTCCTGCAACTGCCTCTCTTCGTTTAATCTGGCATAGAAACATTTAGAATTTGCTGGTTCTTTGGGTCTTCATTTCCTTGAAGGCCCCTGAGTTCCATAAAACTCATATTAAATAAATCCACATGTTTTTCTCCTATTAATCTGTCTTATGCTGTATAAATTCTCAGGCCCAGCTGGACATCCTAAGAGACAAAAGTTTTGCCTCTGCTAAGGTGACGGGACCACAGGAATGGTATCCAATCATAATCACAAGTCCTGCCCACCCCCCAGGAGTCCTAGGGCATCCTAGAGTTCTTCCTACAGCACCAATTTGTGTCCTGGCAGATCTAAGCATCTACAGACCCACCTGTCCCTTCTCCAGCCCTTGAATATGCAGGGTACTGAGTCACTGGTACATGTTAATGTTTGTCTGTGGCCTAGTAAGTGATCATGGCTACTGTTTGTAAATGTTCCTCCTATGCCTGAAAAGAATGACTGCATCTCCCAATTTAGGAGTGCAGAGTTCTTTCAACATGTGAATTTTGGTTTAAGCTTGAGATGGTTGCACTTAGCAGATGACAGAATGACAGTTATCATGGGAGGGATGTCCATGTATGAGCGTTTGTAATGGTCCTCCTGATCCCTGTACCTCAACCCTGCCCTCTAGACCCCTACCATGGTGAAGACAGTAAATTAGCTATAAGAAAATGTAGAGCACAGGAACCATGTGAGCAAGTCTAACCAGGCACGAGCTACTGCATAGGAGTACAAATGGGGTTGGTGATGTATGGTGCACAGTGACAAATGGCTCATACCAAGCACCAGAAGCATTGCAGTTGAAGCTCTCCATGACCCTCGTATTGTTGAGAGGTTTAACTTTATATGTTTCCAGGCAAACATCGCTCACTAAAGTTTTTTTTAAAAAACCCTAAATGACATGAAATAGAATATATAACTTCCAAAGACATAGAGGATGCAGAGAAAAAGAAAGGAGAGAGAGAAGGTAGGTATCAAACCCACAGAAAATAGGGAAGAAGATTGAAAGAAGCATTGAAGGAGCAGGGTAAACAGGAAACCAAAAACCAAATTGGGAAATAAGTCTGAGTAGAGCAGTATTCACAATAAACGTAAATGGGCAAAATGCGCCAGTTAAAGGCAGAGCATCAGTCTGGGCTTAAAAATGAATGCCACCTCCCTGCTGTTCACAAGTGATAGCACTAGACATGAGAATGCTGGAAAGTTGATCGTCTGAAGGGGCAAAAAATGATGTTCTAAGCCAACTCTAATCAAAAGAAGTCACTGTTATAGTATCAGTAAAAATTGACTGTAAGGAAAAAAAGCATTTTTAGAGATAAAAAGTGGCTACTACATAATGGTAAGAAGAACAATTCACCAGGAAGGTGTATTAATTTAAACCTTTTTCATTTAGTAATTTAGCCTCAAAATATATAAAGCCAAAATTTTAAAAGTTCCAAGGAGAAATGTATAAACCTGCAGTACTGAAGGATACTTCTCTTTCAGTAACTGATACACAGGAGTTGAATAATAAAATCAACAAGCTTAACATCCACTAATGTTCACATAACAAAAGAATCCTACTCGGAAATTAGGATGCACATTCCTTTCAGGCATCTATGGAACCTTTATAAACACTGGCCACTGTTACTCACTAGGCCACAAAACAAATCTCACCACATTCCAAAGAATTGATGCCACACAGACTGTCTTCTTTTACCAAAACATGGTAGACCTAGAAATCAATTACAAAAAGACAACTCCAGGAGAATCCTGGCAAATGATTAGACTAATAAGAAGCCAAGCAAGGCAGCTGGACATAAGATCCATATATCAAAATGCACCACACTCCTATACACCAGTGAGAAACACTCAGAATTTCTTTTTCTTTTCTTTTTCTTTTTTTTTGCAGTTTTTGGCCGGGGCTGGGTTTTATTAGGTTGTTTCAAAAGTTTTGTCCGTTTTAACGTCATGTGTTTTTGTAAAAGGCGAAAGATTTATGCGATCTGAAGAGAAACCAGAGTATAATGTCATGTGTTTTTGTAGCTCCATATCTCAATAAATATTTATTCTACTGTGTCATGGTATATACTGATTGATGGAGAATTTTGTACTCTATACATTGATGCTGTTCATTTTTTTCTACTTTTAATTTTTTTTATTCTTTTCAGCCTAGTACTATATGATGTCATTAAGTGATTTTTGGCCAATTTTTCTCTACAAATTCAAATTGAACCAAAGCGCTGCCAAAACAGCCCAAAAAATTAACCAGGCATTTGGCAATGATAGTGTTAATGAACGCACTGTTCGACATTGGTTTGCAAAATTTTAGCCTCCAAGATGAGCCCCGAAGTGGTCGATGTAGAGTAATCCAGGAGGAGGATTTGAGGACCCTGGTGGAGACTGACCCATCACAAACGGTGCGTGGGATGGCAGAAGAACTGGGCGTCAGCTCCCATGTGGTTTTTGATGGTTTTAAATGTATTGGAAAGGTCAAAAAGCTCGAAAAGTGGGTGCCGATTTAAACGATCGGCAGAAATTGTCACGTTTCTAGGTTTGTTCTTCATTGCTTTTGCGCAACCAAAACGATCCTTTTTTTGATCGGATCATCACGTGTGATGAAAAGTGGATTCTCTACAACAATAGGAAACGTTCAGGACAGTGGTTGGACACCGATGAGCCACCCAGGCACTTCCCAAAGGCGAAACCCCACCAAAAAAAAGATCATGTTTACTGTATGGTGGTCAGCGGCTGGTGTGATTCACTATAACTTTCTGCAACCAGGCCAAACCATCACAGCAGAGTCCTATTGTGAGGAAATCAATGAAATGTACCGAAAATTGCATCAGCAGCAGCCAGCACTGGTCAACAAAAGAGGTCCGATCCTGCTCCACAACAACGCCCGGCCACACGTCTCACAAATCACCGTCTGAAAATTAAAGGAATTGAGCTTCGAAGTTCTGCCCCACCCACCATACTCCCCAGACCTCTCGTCAACCGACTACCATCTTTTCAAGCACTTCGATAACTTTCTCACCGGTAGAACCTTTGCCAATCAGGACCTAGCAAAAACAGCCTTCGTTGACTTCATCGAATCCCGAGCACCCAATTTTTATGCCGACGGAATTAATCAACTTATGTTACGTTGGCAAAAGTGCACTGATCCAAATGGCGCTTATTTCGATTAAATTGAATAAATATTCACTGAGATATTACAGTTTAAAGTAGACTCATAAAAACGGACAAAACTTTTGAAATGACCTAATACTTAAGGCTTATTCACTGAGTTGAACAAATAAATGGCTTTCTGATTTCCAAATTCACTATGTCCTTTTCTTTGCCCTTCCTGCTGTCTGAGCCATATTTGTCACTTGCTGTCCTATACTTCCTGGACCACACCCTTGGGTTTCTGCCTGTTTTCAGACCACTTCTTATTTTCCTTTATATGCTTTTTTTCTTCTGCTGCTTCTTAAATATTGGCCATCCTGGTATTGCCCTTGTTACTTTTCTCTTCTCCCTCTACACACATTTCCAGAGGAGCTTATCCACATTCCGGAGTTCAATTACCATCTACGAGATGAAAATTCTAAAACATATCTCCAACCCTTGATTGTGCTCTTTCCATCTTCAAAATTATCATCCAATCCTGGATTCCAACACTTTTTTTCTTCCCAGACTTCTGTAAATTCAGGTGAAGCACCAACACACAACTGATTCCCCAAGTTGGAAACTTAGGGTCACCTTGAACTTCTTCCTTTCAGCTCTCTGCATCAGCAGGACATTAGACTGTGTCAGTGTCATTCCTCCTGGGTCTAGCCTCGTTGCACTGTCTTAGCTTTTCTTTCTTGTACTATTTTAATAATTTTCCAAAATCCCCTTGCCTTTATCTTGCCCTCCTCTGATGTATTCCATACATGGCAGCCTGAGCATTCTTTTAAAAATGCAAATCTGACAATACCACTCCCCTTAAAGAGTCACCTTTTTTGGTAAGTTTAAACTGTCCAGAGAAATCATTCTAACTACTTTTTGTTTTGAGACCGAGTCTCACTCTGTCACCCTGGATACAGGACCATGGCGTCATCATAGCTCACAGCAACCTCAAACTCCTGGATTCAAGGGATCCTCCTGCCTCAGCCTCCCGAGTAGCTGGGACAACAGGAGCTCACCACAACACCTGCTTGGATTACAGTGTGAGCCACCGTGCCTGGCCTCATTCAAACTTCTTGACATAGCCCAAAGTCCTTCAAGATCTAGTATCTTTCACCCTGACACAAATATCCCACATACAGTGTGGGCTACCTGACGTTCCTTGCCCCTTAGACTTCTGACTTGTTGTTTCCAATGCACGGATGCCCTTCCATGCTTTGTCTATTTGGTGTCCCTGATATTCCCATGCAGAGACAGGAGCTTTGTTAAATACCTGCCTTCACAGCACTGACCACATCATAGTAGTTGCTTTTCACATGTCTGTCTGTGTGAGCGTGGTTTCTGGATGATGGAGCGGGAAAGGCCAAACCTCAGTAAACATCTAGGAGTTAGTTAGGAAAGTTGAGCAAAGAACTGCATAAAACAGCAGATGAAAAGATTGAATAGCAGTTATTATAAACTTCAGTCAGGTGTACCAATTAAAAAAAAATAAACCAAAAGCTGGTATCTGGTTGCCTGAGTACTGTCTGGCCTACAGATGAATTTTAGACCAAAAAAACATAAATCATTATTATTTAATATTATTTTATGGGACCTCTACAATCTAGTTTTCCAGAGTTTCTAACACTCCCTATGGTCTTGCTTCACTTATTTCACCACCTATGAGACACCCAAAACTTCCTCCTGGCTTAGAGGAAAGAGTAACTAGAAACAGATTTTTGAATGCCAAACTGGCCTAAAGTTAGAATTTAAAATTCAAAATTGGTTTAACCAAAGCCTTCAGAACTGACAGGCATGTTTCTTTACCTAATTTATCTTTTTTAAAAAATATCTATTTATTTATTTATTTTTGCCGGGGCCAGGTTTGAACCCACCACCTCCAGTATATGGGGCTGACGTCCTACTCCTTTGAGCCACACGTGCTGCCTACCTAATTTATCTTAAGCACTTTGCTTATGGCTGCAGTGTGTGAAAGACTTAAAAAGAGAAAGGGCTTGTTATGAATAATTTTCCAGAGGACCTTACGGATAAGCATTTTTCCCAATAATTAAGAACCGTTTATTGTGTGCATTCTATGTCCCAGACTGGGTGCACAGGTGTGTGGCACCTCATGGGATTTGGTCAACTGTGGGAGTCTCAGAGAGAAAGGACCCACTCAGGGCTGCCCGACAGTAACTGTGGCAGAGGGACGCGGGCACCTGCTGGTCTCAACTCCTTGTCCTTTCCTCTGCTCCATGAGGTAACACACGGCTTCTGTCATATTGGGCACTGAAAAGAAGGGTAACAGTCTCATAATCTCTAAGTAATCAGCCTGAAGGAAGATCTGCTGCAAAATTAAAATTAAAATGATCAACATTTATTGAGAGCCTATGATTCGCTGATGTCTGAAGTACTTACATTTATTAAATTAACTCATCTCTCTCATCAACTTGATAAAGTATATTCTCAATTTACAGATGAAGAAAGAGAGTTACAAAGACGTTAAATAACTTGTTTGCCCAAGGGCTCAGTTAGTGATCGGCTAAACAAGGACTGGGACCCAGGCGGTCATATATGATACGTACCACTGTGTGTTTACATATGATACACATAAAATCTGTTGTTGCTATTTTCCTTTTATTTAGTGGAAAGTGGAGAGAGAGGGGAGTGGGAGACACTACATTAAACACTAGCCTGCGTTTAAAATCCAGTGAAACATTTCTGGTAAGATGTCAGTGATGTATTCTTTATTGGTATTTTTATGGCCTTTTATTACTATAGTATCCTATGATACAAATGTTCAATTTCTTTGGAGAGCTCTAAAACTATAAAATATTTTTCGAAGCTAATTAGATGGAGTCAGGCTTTGTTTATTAGGAAAACAAGGATGAAACCATGGAATATGCAGCTTTCAGCAGAAGAGCAATAGCCCCTTTTCCAAGAAGCCACCAGCTATTTCTATTCTATGGTTGTTGAATCCAGATGTTCTCATCCTCCAAACAAATGCTTTCCAATTGGAATTTCTTACTCAAGCAAATCAAAGCAGAACAATGTTAACTGCAGGTTGGATTTTGGCTGTTTTGAACCATCCATTTTTAGAACACACTATGTACTCACTCAGCAACAAAGCACCCTTGTTCATTAAATTAAACTTTGGCTTTTATATCTCAGAAAAAAAAAAGATTTAAATTTTAAGTCTGAGGTAATACAGGAAACAATTCCTCCTAAAGTATTAGAGGTACCAGGAACTTCTCATACTTGTAAAAGTAACATTATGACAGGGGTGTTTCTCTTGAACTATCTTTTAAAAAACCATTGATGCTGAGGATTCCTAAGGTGATATTCAACAAGTAATGATTGTTCAGAGTTATATGAATAAAAAAAGGATAGTCATTCATGAGTAATTAGAACTTCATTCCATATATTTCAAATGTGGCAATAACCCAAAACAAGTGACTGAGGCAAAGTTGCAATCAATGCAGGTTTATTAAGCCAGGATTTTAGGACACATTCTGTAAAAGCAGAAACCACAGCGTATCCGTGACTGTCTTTCCAAAGCAGGCTTTGGAAATTCAGGTTTTAAAGGGGATAGGGCATGTAGAAAGAAAAAAAAGGAGGGACATGGGCAGCAAGACAAATAGTTACATTCTTGTGAGGCCCAGGAAATTTGTATTTTACAAGATGGAGTGAAGGAAGAATCAAGAGTGTGCCTACTCTGCACCTCGAAAGATAAACTTAGAGTCAACATTAGTGTTGAATTGAACAGACTTTAGTTTTAGCATCTAGACTTAACCTACAGACCAAAAGTTACAACTTGCATGTCCTTTTTTATGGAAGGCCAGGAAAGAACTTCCTTATTAATGATCTGTGGGGGCAGTCCTTACAAATGCCTGAGGCCTTTTACCTTTCTGTGGGGATCTGGCTGATACATAATGTTAGTAATAGCTATTCTTTGGGAAGGGATGTTCCATAACTCGGCCTCCAGCCTTGACCTTTCTTTTTCATAAGGAATTGGGGGTGTTGAGATTCTTATTTTCCTTTATAGTGACTTAAGAGTGAAGCCAGGCGGGAATTGTGGGAAGATGGCTGACTAGAAGCAGCTTCTGCCAGAGGCTGATGATTAAAAGGAGAGATGTTGGACTGAAGAAGATGGAAGCTGAATAAGAGGAACTCTGCACTAAGAGGACTGTGCAAGGTACACATCATCGAGGGTGAATCAGGGGGCAGAAACAAGAAAGTAGAAGAAAAACAACAGGTATGAGCCAGCTCCCAGAGGAAAGGAGACCCCTCCCTGAAAATAGGAGCTCTGCGGTGGGCAACCAGCCACCAGTCAACAGGATTCAAAAGTCTGCTCATCTTATCCCAAGGGAGAGCAGTTGCTAAGTTCTAGTCCCCCTTCATTATAGAGGTCCCACTACTGAGACTAGGTTCCCTTCTGTCTGGCACAAAAAAACCAGACATTTTTCCTGCAATCCTGAGCACCCAGATTGCCCTTCCCCCATCCTAGTTGCCGAAGGACTGCCTCCTATAGAGTCCAGAATGTTTGCTGAGCTTACTGGGAAGCTTGGGAAATCTTCCAGCCACCGAGCTGTACAGTGAGAACAGTAGCACGGCAGTCTAAGCTTTTGTGGGGAGAGGATGAATGACCCATCTCCAGCTCCTCAGGAATTCTCAGGCAGCTGTCTTCTGCCCTTCAGGACAACTTCTGAGCTACAGTGGGTGCGCAGGGCCAGTGCTTAAATGACTTTGACTTGTGACTGAACTTTGGACCTGCCCCCTCTCTTCCCCTGCATGGCTCTCTGAACTTAATTGGATGGGCAGGTGGGTGTCTAAGTGACTTTGGACTGAACTTTCCACCTCTGGCCTCTACCAGGTGGTGCTCTCTGTGCTCATTTGGGTGGGCAGGGCTGAGGTTTAAGTGACTTTGCACTTAACTTTGGATTAGCACTCTCCACTGGGTGGAGGCTCTCCAAGCTCAATTGGGTGGGCAGGGCCAGGGCTTAAGAGACTCTGGACTGAGCTTGGCTGAACTCCACTCTGCCAGGTGGAGGCTCTCTCAGCCCAATTAGGTGGGCTGTGCCTCGTGCCTAAGTAAACTCTTATCTGAACTTTAGACCTGCATCCCTCTGCTGGGCAGCAGGCCCCTGAGTTTGACTGGGCAGAGGGTGCCAAGTTCCTGAGTGACTATGTCTGAGCTCTGGGCCTCCGCTGTCCAGAGAGTTGTGGCCCCTCAGCACTCAATTGGCTGGATTGTGCCCAGTGCATAAGCATCTCTCTTGCACTCTGGGCCAGCTGGGGAGCCTTGTGAGCTTGATTTGGTGGGCAGAGCCAGAGCTGGCAGGGTGACTTTGACTGGAACTCTGGCCAGGACTGCCTACTAATTCCTGTCCTCCTGGAGACACTATCTGGGTCTGCATATTCACCACTTGTCTGCCTTTGTTAGTGCAGCAGTGGTACTGCAACAGTTAGGAGTGGACTCATCAGGGACAACCTATCAATTCAAATGAAAATGTATAATTAACATTTTTAAAAAAGAAAAAGAAGCTGAAAATACTCATGAGAAGGAATCAGCTGAAGAACTCTGGCAACATGAAAAATCAGAGCATAGCAAAGCCTCCTAGGGACATCAAAGAAAATACAACAGAGAATTCCATCCACACAGAAATTGCTGAAATGTCAGAAACAGAATTCAGAATATCAACAGCAAATAAGATAATTGGAATGGAGGAAAAGATAGAAACAGAGAACCAAAAAATAGTTCAGAAGTTGTCTTAGGAAATTAATGAATTGAAAGACAAGGTCACCAAGGATATGGACACAATGAGGAAAGATATAGTAGAGCTTAAGGAATTGAAAAAGGTATTTGAGGAGCTTCAAAATACAGGAGAGAGCCTCAGAAATAGAATTGAGCAGTGTGAAGAAGGAATCTTAGGTAAAGAAGACAAGACTTTTGAACTATTCCAAGCATTCAAAGAGGTAGGAAAAAACAAACAAACAGAAAAACAGAATATTCCCCAATGTGAGTTATGGGATCACTCAAAAAAAATCAAACATCCGAATTATAGGGATTCCTGAAGGAGAAGACGATTGTTTCAATGGCACTAATTCTCTGCTCCACCACATCATGGCAGAGAATTTCCCAAGTATTAGAAGAGACACAGAAATTGTGATAGTAGTTAGTTTCAGAAACCCAGCATGATTTAATCCAAGCAAAGCATCTCCTAGACATATTGTAATTACTTTTGCCAGTGTTAACATAAAGGAGAAATTCTGCAAGCAGCCAGACATAAGAAAAGTACTACTTCTAAAGGGAAAAGTATAAGGATGACTACAGATATTTCAGCCCAAACTTTCCAAGCCAGTAAAGGATCGTCATCGACCTTCAACCTTCTTAAACAAAGCAATTTCTAGCCCAGACTCCTATACGCTACTAAACTGAGTTTCATTTCTGATGGAGAAATTAAATACTTCACTGACATCCACATGCTGAGGAAATTTGCCATGACTAGACCAGTTCTACAGGAAATACTCAGACCCATTCTTCACAACAAGCAACAGGAGGGTACACCACCAAAGTAAACATACCCAGAATTTAAAGCTCAAAGTCTAGCTTCCACAATGGTAGGAGGCATAAAATTAAGCTCTGGACTTCTGAAAAACAAGATGACCAAAACTCTGCCACATCTATCAATTCTCTCAATTAATGTGAATGGTTTGAGCTCTCCTTTATTTTTTTTTTTTCTTTATTTTTCTCTTTTCTTTTCTTTCTTTTTTTTTTTTGAGACAAAGTCTCACTTTGTCACCCTTGGTAGAGTGCTGTGGCATCACAGCTCACAGCAACCTTAAACTCTTGGGCTTAAGTGATTCTCTTGCCTCAGCCTCTCAAGTAGCTGGGATGATAGGCATTCACTGCAATGCCTGGCTATTTTTATTTTTTTGTTGTAGTTGTCATTGTTGTTTGGCAGGCCCAGGCTGGATTTGAACACACCAGCTCTGGTGTATATAGATGGTGCCCTAGGCGCTGAGCTATAGGCACCCAGCCTTGACCTATTCTTTAAAGAGGCACAGGCTGTCTGATTAGATACAAAAACTCAGTCCAGATATCTATTGCCTACAAGAAACTCACCTTACCTCAAAAGATAAATCAAGACTTAGGGTGAAGGGATGGGCAATGGTATTACAGGCAAAGAAAAAAAAATCACGATTAAGCAAAATCTTAATTTTGCTTATCCAATGTCATCTAAAAGAAAAAAAAGAAAACAGAAAGACAGCAAGTCAGTAACCTAATGACCATTCAAGTAACTGGAAAAGAAAGAACAACCTCATCTCAAACACACCAGAAGAAAAGAAATAACCAAAATTAGAGCAGAATTAAATGAAACAGAAAACAAAAGAATTATTCAGAAGGTCAGTGAAAAAAAAGTTGGTTGTTTGAAAGGATTGATAAAATTGATAAATCCTTGGCTAGACTCACCAAAAACAGAAAAATAAGATCTCCAATGATTACAGTCAGAAATGTTAAAGAGGAAATAACAACAGATGCCACAAAAATTTAAAGATTCTCAACAATTACTAAAAAAAACTCTATTCCCAGAAATATGAAAACGTAGAGGAGATAGACCAATATCTGGAAGCATAATACCTTCCAAAACTCAGCCAGAAAAAATTTAGAAATCTTGAATAGAACAGTATCAAGTTTTGAAATAGCATAAATTATATAAAACCTCCCCCCAAAGAAAAGCAGACCAGATGGTTTCACAGGAGAATTCTATCAAGCCTTCAAAGAGGAACTGGTTCCTATAATGCATAAACTTTTCCAAAATATAAAGAAAGAGGGAATCCTCTCAAACACATTCTATGAAGTCCCCAAACCAGGAAAGGACCCAACATAAAAAGAATTATTGACCAGTATCATTAATGAATATAATTAATATAAAAGCAAAAATATTCAACAAGATATTAGCAAACAGGCTGGGCACCCGTAGCACAGTGGTTAGGGCACTGGCCACATGCATCAGGGCTTGTGGGTTCAAACCCTTTTGGGCTTGCTAAACAAACAAACAACAACAACAAAAAATGTTGTGGCACTATGGTGGGCACCTGTTGTCCCAGCTACTTGGGAGGCTGAGACAAGAAAATAGCTTGAGTCCAAGAGATTGAGGTTGCTGTGAGCTATGATGCCACCGTACTCTACAGAGGTTGACAAACTGAGACTCGGTCTCAATAAAATATATGTGTGTGTGTGTGTGTGTGTGAGTGTGTGTGTGTGTGTGTGTGTGTCTGTCTGTCTGTCTGTCTGTATTAAGAAACAGAATACAACAAGACATTAAAATGTTATACACCATGATCAAGTGGGTTTTATCCCAGAAACACAAGGTTGGTTCAACATACACAAATCTATAAATATAATACACCACATAAATAGAATCAAAAACAAATGCCATATGATTCTTTCAATTGATGCAGAAAAAGCTTTTGACAATATCCAGCATCCTTTCATGATAAAAACACTCAAGAAAATAGGCTTAGAAGGAGCATTCCTTAACCTGATAGAGGCTATTTACAGCAAACCCACAGCCAATATCATATTGAATGGAATAAAACTGAAAGCATTTCCACTCAAATCTGGAACCCACCAAGGATGCCCACTGTCTCCATTGCTATTTAACATAGTGTTGGAAGTCCTAGCCATTGCAATCAGGCAAGAAAAGGAGATGAAAAGAATCCAAATGGGGACAGAGGAGGTCAATCTCTCCCTCTTCGCAGATAACATGATTTTATACCTAGAAAACCCCAGGGACTCAACTACAAAACTCTTGGAAGTGATCAAGGAATATAGCAGCGTCTCAGGTTAAAAAAATCAATACC
>CAUYPK010019814.1:0-43587 GCA_963574355.1 Loris lydekkerianus
CCAAAATGTGGAAACAGCCTAAATGCCCACCAACCCAGGAATGGATTAACAAGCTGTGGTATATGTATACCATGGAATACTATTCAGCTATTAAAAAAATGGAGACTTTACATCCTTCGTATTAACCTGAATGGAAGTGGAAGACATTATCCTTAGTAAAGCATCACAAGAATGGAGAAGCATGAATCCTATGTACTCAATTTTGATACGAGGACAATTAATGACAATTAAGGTCACGGTGGGGGTAGAGGAAGGGGAGAGCAGAGAGAGAAAAAAGGAGGGAGGGGTGGGGAAAGGAAGAGCAGAGAGAGGGAAGGAGGGAGGGGGTGGGGCCTTGGAGTGTGTCACACCTTTCCGGGGCAAGACACGATTGCAAGAGGGACTTTGCCTAACAAATGCAATCAGTGTAACCTGGCTTATTGTACCCTCAATGAATCCCCAACAATAAAAAAAAAAAAAAAAAAAGAAGTATCCATTGACCTCCTGTGTCTCCAGAATAGTTAAAAGAAAAGAAGGAAGGAAAAGATGGAGAAAAAGAGGATGGAGGGGAGGGAAAGAAAAGAACAGAAAAGAAAATTTCATTAATTCAAAAGACCAAAGTAATGCATAGAACTCAATGAACAGAAAATAGATGCCAGATGTGAAAAAATTGTGACCAAAAGCTTTGAACTTTATCCCAGCTCCAGACCTCAGAAATATCCTTCCCCTGGTGAGCTTCATATCTATACTCAATCAGGATAACTAAGAACGCCATAAATAAGTCCTGTGCAAATAATTATGTTGGGTCCATTTATGCCTCACATTCATACATGCCCTACTAATTGAATCGAGTGTTTAGTCCTAGGATTCATTATCTATTTCCCTATCTAAGTCCTTTTGCCCATTTCTATTTAGCACCCAGCTGTCCCCTTCTCCGAATGGTCAACTGCAGTCTCATAAAAGTCTTGAGATGGGCCTCCCAAACGCCTAGCTTGGTGCAGCAGTTTTCTCAGTAGGGAGCAGCTGGATCTTGGTGTGTCTCTGCTGCTGGATTCGAGTTGTTAAAGGAGAGAAAGCCACGTGGAAATGGGGAGGTAGAACTCCGCCTTTCTTGCAGATCTTACAGGTAGAGCCAGGCCTGGTGTTTGGTCAGGACAAGGTACTGCTGCCTTTTGTAGTAGTCAGAATAAAGCAATAAAAAGATCAGTTAAAAAGCTTGCTGGAAGTTATTGATAGAAAAATTCTTTCCGCATGAAAGATTATAAACAGAGTGTTATCTGAAGATGGATTTGTTTTAATTTGGCATTGATGTATTTGATACCTGGTAGGATCAAAGAAAACAGAATCAAAGGGAGAAATACAAGCAGCCCTGCTTCTCTGAATATAGGCCTCTTTTATAGATATAAAATCTCGGGACTGGAGTGCTCAAATTTATTTGTACTGATGTTTGTTTAAAGATCAATATTAAATAAATTGGTCTGGAAGCTATAGTCATAAAGCAGATGTCGAACTAATGTAATCCCACAATGCCATTTTGTCTACTGCATGAAACCTGGTTAACTGTGTACTCCTAATAACATGTGGAAATCTGTTGAAAAAGGAAATAGCTGAACTGGATTTTCTGAACTTGGACTAAATTACAATTGAAGTGAGGGGGATTTTTTAAATGTATATTTTTGTCCTTTTCTGGATGGTGATTGTTTAGTTTTCACGGCCAAGTATCAAAGATTCATATAACCTACAATTTCCCTACAAAGTATTTAAAAATACCTCTTTAGGCTTTATTATGACACCTTAATATAAAAAGCAGATCTCAGGACCCTCGTTTGGACACTTCATTAACTGTTGATAGTGTTGTTACGTCTGATCTTGTTGCTGGCCTTTGTTGATGGATTTGTTCTGATCATTGTCTTTGCAGTTTTCTCGTCCACTGTCAATGGTACGTACTGGTGCCCCTATAAATCTCAGTTTTTGCCCTGCCCTGTAACTTCTGAAGATTCAGAAGAAGAAAACCAAAGCAGAAAAAGCTATGTCCTCCCTCCTGGACAGTCCGTGGCCTGTTAGGAGCTGGGCTGCACAGCAGGAGGTGAGCGGAGGGTGTGCAGGTGAAGCTCTGTCTGAATTTACAGCTGCTCCCCACAGCTTGCATCTCCCCCTGAGCGCCACCTCCTGTCAGACCCACAACCCCACACCCTGGGATCCCAGAACATTTATCTTCTTGAAACCAGTCCCTGATACTAAAAAGATCGGTTACCACTGCTATACATGATGCCTGCACAATTTTACTCTCACTGTCTTTGTCGTACGTTTTTGAGCATCCAGTTACGTTTTGTTTTTTTCTACTTACAAACCCAGAAGATATGACCCCTGCCGTCAAGAATCATAGAATCCATTGTAAGTAGGGGACAAGATATAGATAGGAAGAGATAATTGCAATGTAATGTTGCAGGGGTAAAGGTCACATAAGAAGGACAAACTCCAGAAACAGTAAAGAACAATGCGTTTTTATGCCATTAGCCATGTTTTTCGAACTTCAGGCTCTTATGGTACACTTGAACCTATAGTTAAACTTCCATGGCACACTTAAATTATGTTGATAAAAAAAAAAAATATTAAAAAGGACTATACTTAATGTGCCTTCAACTTCTGTAACAAAGTAATTTTAATTAATGATCATTGGAACTTTTCATAGTGCACCTAAGATCTTCTTGCTGTATACCAGTTGAAAATCACTGTCATTAAGTCATCAAGGAAAGAAAGGAATTGAAGTGGGCTTGATCTACACAGCTTTTTTTGGTTAGGGAACAGACAACTGAAGAATGACTTGGAATGATTTTCATAAAGGTAATTATGGCTGACCTGGCCAATAGCAAGAGTTATAAAGTGAAAATTAGTTTCCTAATAGGATTACTAGTCTTTTTTCAACAAAATCAAAGTCATGCTGTAAAACATGCCCATGTTTCCTACATTTATTTTACTGTTTCCTTTCCAGTTATGTATAGGGTTCTCTGCTTGTTTTCTTTATTTCTAACTGTTTTTTATATTACCTGGCCCTAAAGAACACCTGGATGGTCATCATCATAAATTACTTATAGGAAAATTGTGAGAATAAAGCAACTTTTTTGATTTGCTGGAATTGCTTATCATTCATCAGTTGCTTAGGAGGGTTAAAGGAAACAGCTTAGAGTAATAGGGACCAAAGTCAGATGCATGAGTCCTAGCCAGACTTCTGTGCTTGCCAGCTCTGACCTGGGGCAAGTCATACAACCTTGCAAAGACTCAGTTTCCTAAATGCATCAAGTGGGAATAATAGTAGCAGCTAATTAATAGTAGTACCTACTACTAATAACAGTAGCAACTAGCTAATGTTTTAAGAATTTGAAAAAATAATCTAGGGAAAAACATAAAGCAGCATGCCTGGAGCACAGATAAGACTTTGCAAATAACTCTTATAATCATCTCTCTTTCTAAAGGTTTCCTGTGTTGTCATATCCTAAAACATCTGAAGCAGTTTCATTTCTACTTTCTAACTACCAGGACCTATAGCATTTTCTAGAAGATTAACCATTAGAAGTGAATAAAATAGATGATATTACTAATTTGCAAAAGTGGAAATCAAACCTATAGGGAAGGTAAAAATCAAATCATTTTATTTGAGGTTGGAATTCACAATACTGTTCATGTTTCTGAAGGTTCTGTGAGGACATTTTAAATAGCTGTAAATGTGAGAAAGTCTTTTATTCCAGTTAACTCTTCAATCGGGTACTTCTCAAAATCTTTTGTCCAATCCTAATATTAGAAGTCAGGATTGTCATGTGGGCTATTTGTATTTGATGACTGACCCGAGCTGAAGTGGATTGGAATTTGTCTCTTGAGTACTCCTGTCATTTATATATTGGTAAAGTGACATCCGATGCGATCAGGTGGAAGAGGTTTGTTACTTGTTTTTGCCTTGTTTCGTTTTGTGGTTTTTGTTGTTGTTGCGCCCTAGGCTTTGCCACTTTTGAGAGTTAACAAAAAGTATAGATCAGTCATAATCAAAGAGGCCTAGGAAATTAAGTTATCTGTTTTAAAAAGTCTTAACTTTCAAGAATTCAGGATTCTCATCCCTTCAATAATATTGATGTAAGTATTTGAGGAAATTCACAAACGTCAATTAGGAGAGGGAGAAATGGCAAATTGAGACTGATCTCGCTTGAAGGCTAGCTAGCTTTGTATGGTTAGGAGAATGCAGAGTGGACAATGGCCTGAGAACCCTGCATGGCTCTGAAGCTTCAGTGTGGTTACAAAAGTCAAGGTTAGCTTCAAGCACAGTGTGGAAAAGTGTGTCTACAACTGGAGCTACAGAGATAGCTTTTTCAGCATGGAAGGGTGCGATCTTGGAGGAGTTCCACAGACAATCATCTGCAGCCACAGAGCTCTTGCATGCTGGTGAACTTACTTACATATGTGGGTCACACAAAGGGGAGAACGGAGCTCTTTGTTCCCTGTCCGTGGGATGACTGAGTTTTGTATGATATAAACGGGGGCTTAGCACTGCAGTGGATATTCTCTTGGACAGCATGTAGGGACAATAGATCTCTAGCCTTTATCTCAAGAATTCTAAAATGATTCTTTCCTCCTGTGTTTTCTTGTTAATCAAAGGCTATCTTTAAAATTGGAAGACGTTTTCATTTTAATAGTTTCAATAAATATCCACTTTCCTCAACTTTAAGTATTTCAGTCTTGGCTTCGTTGATTTTTCTTTTCTTCCTTCCTTTCTTTCTTTCTTTCTTTCTTTCTTTCTTTCTTTCTTTCTTTCTTTCTTTCTTTCTTTCTTTCTTTTCTTTTCTTTTCTTTCCTTAAAAGCCTTCATCATAGATAACTGGAGGGCAAAGGGTTGCATTTCTTACGTGGATCTGTTCTATCACTCCGGAATGTTTTAAATGTCCAAAAGTGATTTTAGATGGCACCTTGATTTGACATCTTTAAAAATCCATACGTATGTGTATCCAGTTTATATGTATTTCCACTTTCTTAATAAAGATATAAAACTTAAAGTGAATTTGTAGCTGATTGTGGTGAATTATTACTCTAAGATAGATTCATCAAATCTCCCAGCTGTATAAGGCAGGGCTTACTAATGAAGTTCCCTATCAAAAAGAAAAGCCTAATTTTGATTTGGCTTAGGTAATGAACTTCTTTTTCCTGGTGTGATTATCTGCATGGGGTGGCTAAAAGAGTAGCAAGAGAGAGTGCGCTCACAGAAGCATTATGCAAAATGTCTTTTGTCTCTTTTTGCTGGGATATATTAAATTTTCAATGTAGTCTATGTAATATAAAATTATGATAATGACTTTTGGCCCACTGTGAAGGCAGCTTGCTGGTCCTGAGCGTGTGTGTCTGGCTTCAGCACTAGGATACACTGTGGGAGTTGCCTTTTCTATTAACAAACCTCTAGATACCTAATGATGAATTTTCTTTCACCAAATGTTATCCTTTTGTCTAAAATACAAGCATTTTCTAAATTGCTTTTGAGAAAAACAAGAGAGGCAGAGAGGTCTATGGCACTAACAAGGGATATTGAAACAAAGCAAGGGGTTCAGTTAGCATCATTCTTGTAATTATAAACCATCCAAAAGGTTGTTTCATGTACTAGTGAAAATATTTACCAGCTTATTGGAATAACTGATTGCATCACTTAGCAAGAGGACAAATTGAACAATTGCCTCCTAGAACATTTCTATTCCTTTGTCATGTGAAATTTGATGGTTGAATTTATTCAGATAATTATAGCAACTTTCAGTGTCTAAAGGCTCATCTCAAGGGGGATAAAATATTTCTATTTTTTCTTTTTGTCATTTTTAAATAATAGAAATGCATGAAATAATAGAAATTTTAGTTTTTGTGTTATTTAGTGTATTTGACACAGTTATCTGAAGAATTTTTATGAAGAAAGATGTGAGTACTTGATATTTCATATCACTTTCAATTTTGAGATGATGGTGCTTTGATGTCATTTTGAAGGTTACTTCTCAGGGTCATTGCCACTGAAGGCTAGCCACTTACTCTAAACAACACCATCCTGGCTCAGAATGGCTTTTAATTGTCCTCAGAGCGAGTTTACAAGACACACAAGAAAATCTGTCTCATCACCTCATAGTCACACTTCCTATATCCTTAATTTTTCATCTCTTTATTGTTGAAGGCAAACATCTACCTGAACAACAGGACTCTGGCAGCTCAGTAGTTATATCTCATCTCTTATCAGCTTGGCCTGATAATAAATTTCTCTTTAGAAGTTCACAGCTATTAGGGAAATTTCTGTACTATCACAAAGCATGTGGACATGAAATTTGCTAGGAAATTAGGTTTGGAGAAAATTCACTCTTTAATGCTGTGTTTGAAATGCTGAAAAAGAAGGCCGTACATAAGCACAGAAAATAGGGTACAGAGTCGACACTAAATGTGTTATTTCACAGTTTTGTGAGGCATCTGATGGCTGTTAAGTTGCCTAGTTATGTTTGCCTGTCAGGGGAAGGCCTATACCCATAGATTTGCTATATGGATAATAATGTGAACATCTCTATCAGGTGTGATTTTGTTTATAGGTGGATTAATACCTTTAGAACTGAATTACCATAATCTATTCAAATAGTTTAATTGGAATTGCTTTTAAAAAAACAAACTAAAAGAGGCTGAGGAAGGCAGATTGCTTGAGCTCAGGAGTTTGAGACCAGCATGAGGAAGAGTAAGACCCTGCCTTTACAAAATATAGAAAAAAAAAAAAAGCCAGGTGTTGTGGTGGGCACCTATTGTCCCAGACTTTGGAGGCCAAGGCAGGAGGACCTCTTGAGCTCTTGAGTTTGAGGTTGCTATAAGCTATGACACCATGGGCACTCTTCCCAGGCTGACAGAGTGAGACTCTCAAAAAAAAAATAAATAAATAAAAAAAAACAAGGAAGGAAAGACTAAAAGACACATGTGAAATAGGAATCTCTTGAGTAACTATTTCCTGAATTTTATTTCTAAAACTAATAAAAACTGCTCAAAGTAGTGTTAATGAATGTTTTTGCTACCTTTCTTGAATATTAAAAAATAACTTAGAAAAAGTAATATAAAAGGATTTATGAAAAATAGGGGAAAAAAATCAAAGTACCCATGTATTGGTTAAAATAGTTTTGCAGGTAATTGGCTCCATTTTTTCCTCCCTTCTAAGCTTTCTGTCTCAAGATTCCATCTTAGTCTTAGGTTGCCAAGCCAGCATAAGACTTTGGAGACACACTTTTCCATGAAAGTATTATTTTCCTTGTCTTAAGTAAAGAAGTCTAGGGAACTCTCAAGGTAGGCAGCAAGGAAACAGATTAAGAATTAGGTCATGTGTTAATTAGTTATTATTCCATTGAAGGCTACCGGCAATGAAGCTCATTCCAATGACTTTATTTCAATCAGTTTTATTTGGAGATGGAGAAGTATTTAAGTATTTTTTTTTTTTTTTTTTTTTTTAATCTAGACAATGTTTATGGCAACTGCTTGATCTTGTTTTTAAAATTCCTTTTAGAAGTCAGGAGTGATGCATCTAAATAGCCCAGGTGCTACGCCTGGTAAGCTGCCTGGGCTTGGTAAGAGCCAGAAAGGGATGAAAGGACTCGAAAGATCTAGGAAATTGGGTTGGGAAAGTCCAAACGGTGTCAGTCTGGTTTATTTGATGAGGTGCTGTGCTTCTGTGACTGCTCTACTCTTGAGCCAAAAACCAGGATCCTTTTGGTCCAAGCTCATTCTTCCATATGTTCACTTTTTGGGGTAGTGGGGGCGGGGGAGGATGGTAGAAGCAGCCCTTTAAGAAAAACGTTTCGTGTTTGAAGCTATACAAGATGATGTTTGTGTAGCAGAAAGACAGTTCTTGGCAGCAACTTTTTATGTTTTTGCCTTTAATTCTGTGTCTGTGTTTTATCAGCTAAACCAGACAGGCGCAAATGAGCAAAAACTTACTAGCACGTGGAATGTTGGAACGCTACACCAGTCACCTACAGTCATATGGCGATGTTGTTTGAGAGGGGGTCGTGGCGCTATAATTGGGAAACTGGGGATCATTTTATTTATGCTCATTGGAGTATTTCTGAAAAATCTGAAAATGGATTAATCATTTACAAGATAGCCAAGAAGCCAAAAAAGGCTTTAAATTAAATGCACCCTAACCTGTGGACAATAAACACTCTCTGAAAGCTACCCAGAAAATCCCAAGTCAGATGACCAGCTGCCTTTCAGCCGCTGTGGACCTGGAAGAGTGTAAATCTCCAAGTAGAGGTTCACACAGGGTTCCTCCTGCCAAAGGGCACTAAGTCATTTGCTTAAGAGCAATTTGCTAAACTGAGGGCTTTTCTTTAGACTGGGAACCAGTAAGAGACCCCTGGAGCAGAATGTCCATGTTTTATGCCCTAAGGAAAAAATGGCCCCCAGGGAACACCCCAACTCCCATGGAATATTTCATTTCCTAAGGCCTTACAAACCCCATGACGATGTTCTATTAAAAGGTATTGCGTTGTGCAGCACAATTTGGCAACACCACAGTATCTTTGGTGCTCTTTCAAACATAAATAGCAGATTTTTTCTCTTACTTTGTTATATGAAACAAACGCAAAATGTTTCAATGAATAGTCAGAGGGTGGTGAGAATCAAAACATTTGTCCAAAGAAGCTAAGGCTGCCCTTTCCATATCCTTTTTTTTTTTTTTTTTTTTTTTCCACCAGCAATTGTTACCTATTTAATGGCTGGAGGCACATGTCACCATCAAGCTTTCCATTTTCTTTTCTTTTGATCAGCTTCTTGAGAGGATCAGGCAAGGCAAAGTTCTGCGTAATGGGTCCATTTGAAGGTTTCTTCTTACAGCCAGAATGCCTTTGCATTTGATTTAGTTTATCTCATTGGGTAAACATCTGAATTTCTGCTTTTTGTCACTTAGCTTCACTCTGATGTAATTACTGAGTTGTTTTAAAGCGAAATATTTGAGACAGGTCTTCGATTTTACTTCAGCCAAACCTATGTACGTGCATCAGAGGTAATTTTCTTCTACAAATCTTGGCATCATGGCAGAAGTATTTGTACTTTGTTTCCTACACTAAAAAATCTTTAGGAATATAGCAGAGCCAATAAAAATGCCCTCGCCTCCCATTTTCCCTTCTTGGGAGCTTTATCTTAAAAGAACCATTTGTCATTCTTATCAAAATGGCACTGGCCTCCCCTTCATCTCCCCCTGTGTTGAAAAATGTAGCCATTATTATCCCACCCAGTTTTATGCATCTTCCAGATGATTTAACTGAACTGATGCTACAGAGGATATGCTGACTGGCACTTTTCCCATGCTTAATGTGTTAACAAAAGCCAATGGTGTCAGTTTTAACAGTTTTAGCTAAATTCCCACGACACTCTTAACAAATGCTGAAACCTCTGCCATGTCTTACCCTGACAGATTTCCTGCCGTCATTGCACACTTAAAATAAATGTCATCCCCAATCAAAAAGTTCACATTTTCTCTGACAATATAATTTGTTACTTTGTTCCTGCTTTATCTCTTTCTCTGGCACAGCTATCTCAGCCGAGCCATGTTACTTTCCTTCATGTTGGCTGCTATCCTTTCTGTCCTTCCAAGTATCCAAGTGGGGTAAGAAAGGGAAGCTGAGAAGAGACGGCCTTTTCATTGCATTCAGCAGTTGATAGAAATTCTGCATTTGTGATCTGGCGAAGCAAATAAGTTGTAAAATACAAACTGATGCCACAGTTTCTCTTTCCCCCAATGTCTCAGTCTCTGTGAGCTGCTTGGGGTAACAAATACTATCGACTCCATGACTTATAAACAGCAGAAATATATTTCTCAAATTTCTAGAGGCTGGGAAATTCAAGATCAAGGCACCTACAGATTCTGCGTCTGGTGAGTGCCCACGGCCTGGGGCACACACACCACCTCCTTGCTCTACCCTTACTTGGTGGAGAGTTATCTGGGGTTCCTTTTTTAAGGACACTAATCCCATTTGTGAAGATTTCTCCCTCATGACTAATCTATCTCCTGAAGACCTAATACTGTCACCTTGGGGGTTAGGATTTCAACATGCGAATTTGAGGGGAGACATAAACAGTCAGCTGTATCCAAGACCTAGTTGCCATACTACTTAATATAGAGCACTTATAGTTAGAAAGAAAAGGACAGGTTCCAAAGGAAAACTGGAACTTTGGGGTGGGCTTGGGCTAGAATATCAGCTCTCTATGTGTAGTAATGGGCCTTGAGGGTCTCATCTGAGAAAGGGGTATAACACCTATGGCAAAGATGCTCAGCAGAGGGTAGGCCCCCTTTCACTTTTTCTATTTCTTCCCCAAAGTTTTTGGACTGTTTTCTCCTAACAACTGCCCTACACTGACTTTTTCTGCATGGCCTTTTCTACATTCCTTTGCTCTTAAAGACTGCCTTTTCATATTTTTGGCTGGGTGGAGGGACATGGAATGTTTCCTGAGCAGTCTTGTCAGTCATAGATTCTTACCAACAGAGAGATTGCCTCCTGTCTGTGCAGAATAATATCAGAAGGGACCCTAACCCATCATCTTGTACCATGTCCTTACTTGCTTGACTTAACAGAGGTCCCAGGTGTCACCTGGCCGGCTGGATGACCAGGCAGTGTGGGTTAGTGGACAAAGCACAGGAGGGGAGTCACCAGGCCAGGCTTTGGCCCTCGACTTGCACTGTGGGAATAAGGTCAAGGCCCTACCCTTCTCTCAACCTCAGTTCCTCAGTTTCCTTTTATGTTAAATCAGGGCACGGAATGAAATGGTCTTCCAGGACAAAATTATTACAGTTTCAGAAGTGTGAAAGATCTCATCAGTATGAAAGATTCGTCATCTCCAACTATTATTTTTTGATCAAACATTTTCTGTTCATTAGCTTTAAGATGGTCTGCAGATCTGTGAGACTAATGCTTTATCAGTAAAATCGGGGCCTTTCCTCCTGCCTTCCCGGTGCTCTCTCCTGCCCTCCCCCACCCTCTACTCTCTCTGTCTTGGAGAATAAGAGAGGTGGCTTTCACAGCAGCTGGTTAATTTCCCTGGTTTCACACTACTGTTTAATGATCCGTTTCTCGTGTGCCACCTCTCTCATCTACTGAAAGATAGGTACAAATTGTACCCATAAAAATGAGAATATGACTCGGGGTTATTCTTTTTTTCCAAACTTTGAGCCTCTAAATAACTCTCCAGTATTTATTTTTCATCACAAATTCTTTGAAATATGTTGGGGTATTAGACACCCTATGTTTCTAGATGCTAAGAGAATACATGCCTTTAGTATGCTCAGTTGTTTTCAAAGTGTAGGAGATGAATCCCTGGGAAGTGTCCCCCCAAGAACTGGACCAGCGTGTGCACCACTGGGGTGCTTGGGAAGAGGGGGCTGGCTGGTACCTCAGCCACCCAGAAAGTCCTTGGCACTGTTTTCTGTCTGGCCCCACAGGGGGGACGCTCCACCAGTGGTGAGAAGGTTGGCGTGGCAGTCCTTAACAAGGGTCTGAGAAATTTATCACTTATGAAATGGAGCCATTAAACAAGGGCTTATAGAAAGGAGAATTCTGAACTCCCTCGTGAATGGGGAAAGACTTTTTCATGCTTTTAAGTAACATGGTGCTGAGTAAAGAATAGTGGGCTCAGGGTCAGATGTCCTTAGGATAAAGGTTTAGCTTTGCCTCTTAATCAGTAACACATGGGAGTCTCTTAGCCTCTCCGGGACTTGGTTCCTCAGCTGTTAAATGAAGGCGTTGGACTCGATATCTGTCCCAGTTCTTCCCCAATGAGGTTGAGGCTCACTGCTGGGATTGATGAGGTGTGTGTGCACACACGTGCACCGTCTGTCTGTCTGTCTGCCTATCTGTAAGGGGGTGTGGAGTCAGGATAGGACAGACGAGGATGACAGACTCTGTGTCCCACTGGTATTTTCCTCTGAGCCAGTTGAAGCAGGCAGCGCCCCTGGCCTCCTTGGGACCAGCCTTCACACCTATGATTGTGTGCTTACTGTAGGGTCTAAATGCGGTAATACAAATGAATTGGCCATTACCAGCGAGACAAATCCTGATAATGCAGTTAGGAACTGTCAGAGGAATCCTCCAAAGAAACAGGAGCAAAGCTTATAGGGGCAGCCTATTTCCAACTGTCCCAGTTCTAACAGAAGAGGAAACCTTTGCCCGAGGTAATACTGTGGGGCAGGGTTTGAAGGCGCCTTCTGCATCATTTATAGCTGCTAGACTGTAAAGATTTTTGGTGGGGCTGTGTTTTAAGAGGAAAGCTCTTTGCGCTCATGCTGTACACTATAGTTGCTCTTTAACACTGCTTTGGCAAGCTGAGTTTTCAGTGAAGATAGTGTTAGCGAGAAGGGTTAGAGATTTTGGCTGTTTTCAGAAGACACAGTCTTTCAATTACATTTAAAAAGCACCAGAGATGGAACACTGGTTTTTACAACTGTAATTACTTTTAGACTGGACTGTGGTGTGGAGAGATTTAAAATGGGCCTTAGAAAGAGACCAAAGAAGTTGGAGGTCACAGAGCAGGAGGCAGGCTTCCTCACATATATTTTCCCCAAGGTCATTTGCATTCCCTTCAGCACACTCACTGGCACAGATCTGTGGTGTCCCATTTGGCTTAACAGCTAGCACTGGTATAGGGACTTTATACTTAAAATTCACCTTTGCAGGTGATCTATTGGTGCAGAGAGTATTTCAGCATAGGTTAATAGATACCAAATAATTTTCTTTTATATTGCCAGACCCAAAAATAAGGGATCCAGGTTTTAGTGTCCATTTATCTGTAAGCAGTGTGTGACAGGAGAGAGAGCACGGCCTGGTGGTTAAGACACAGGTCCTAGAGTCAGGAATTCTGGGTTCCCACCTCCTTCCCTTAGTCCTCTCCTTCTATGAAAATAATAACAGTGATAATTGATAACAATGCTAACACCTCAAAGGGTTATGAGAATTAAATAAGAGAAAATGTGCAAAGAGCTCAGAGCAGCGCCTAACAATAGTTACCCAACCAGTGTCAGAGATCATTGCTATTGTGTTATTAATATTTAGCCTTTCTGATTCTTTTTCTTATCTGAAATATGAAAAGGTGGAACTAGGTTATCTGAATATTCCTCCATCTCCAAAGTTTGAAATTATTTATGTAAAATAGTGAAATATGGAAGTATTCCAGACAAGTTGGCATAAACCTGATTTTAACAAATCACTCTGCCCTTTCTGTGTGTATTGCACAGAAATGAAAAAATTGTCTTTCTGAAGGAACTGTCTGTATATCCAGAAAAAGAAAATATTGGAAACCCAACAACTTTTTAAAAAATACTATTAGGAAATTTGTGGTGCATTTCTTTTAGTAAAATATTTTGTCAATTAATGTGAAAGACAAAAGGGAGTAACTTCTTTCTACTTATTTTCTCTGATTTTTGGTTGAGTAGCAATAGTATATTTTATCTTGTATAATCTTTCAAAAAGCCTTCACATTTTTAACAAGATCTTACAGCTGTTTATATGTTACACTGAAATATAATATTGACTAAGCTGACATATATATTAAAAGGCAACCGAGGAATAAAGGGGATTGTTTTGGTATATAAATCAAAAATCATATAGCAACTGGTCTTTCAGTGATTAAAGCTGCCTTCCCCTTTAATAACTCTCCTAAGAAACAGGAAATGTAATTTCCCTACACCTTTCCTGGGGCTCTCCAATCAGCAAGGTCCTCTGGGGGTTCCCTACTGTATACTCCTTCATCAACATGGAGCCCCCCAAGGGGCCCACACACACACTCTGTTAAAATTAGCTGTGCTGCACATTAGTGACAGGAGCTGAGTATTCCTCAGAGGGGTACACAGTTGTATGGTGCTGCTTCCTGTTTGAGCAAAATCATATCTTTAATTGCAGAGAATTTTTTTCATTACCTGTTAATTGATAAATCATGCTTGCTCCTGCTGCTGTAGCTTGTGCAGCAAACCTGATCCTGAGGCGTCTCCAGCCCCACCCCCATCATCCTTCCACCCCAAACAAAAAGGATAAGAAACGACATGGCCAGAAAAAGAAAACAAGCAGGTTGGATCCCCGGGCAGCAGCCTCAAGGAGTTGCGTTAAAGCCACACACACACACACAAACACACACACACATACACACACGTGCATAAGCTATGTATATGAAATAAGGGAAATATTCCATTTTAAATGTTTCCCTTTCCTATTCCTCTCCTTTTGTCATTCTTGTCCTTTTATTCATGTTTCTAATCTGGGTTGCAAGAGGCCACTGTCTTGGGAAGAACAGTAAAAATCCTGAGTATAGTGAAATAATTTAGCTGATAATTCCCCACTGTATAATTTTCTACGCTTCCTGCTAGCTGACCTTGTGGGCTCCTGTCAGGTTGCTAAGGGAAATCCAGCAGGACTCCAGCTCTGTTCCTTTACTTGTAAGAAGTATTACAGGATAGAGTGGTGTGTTTGTGGCAGCTTAGTTATGGGGCTGTGCATTCTGCGTTTGATCAAATAGCACTAAGCAGCCCCCCCACCACTTGCTTCTGTCTTCTCCTCCCACCCCTCTATCTGTGATAGCTGTAAGATGGAGAAATGGCTGCAAACTGTTGAGCTGGAATCATGAGCTTGATGGATATCATCAAAATGTGGCTCCATCCCTTGGGGCGTGGCCGTGGGAGGAGGCTGGCCACGCTGATCACAACTAATGGAATGTGCAGCCCTTTATCTCAGAGATGTCAATCTTAGTTGAGAGACTAGGGTTGAGCGAAAACCTGCAACTGCTGCAAGAAAGGCTGTGTTCAGAGTTGGAACACACAGCCCCCACTTCCTTACCATCTGAAGTCCTCTCTCCCATCCCCAGTCTTCCTGGGCTAGATCAGATGCAGGTTGGTCGGGCAGCGGAAGGCAGAGTAAGCAGATGGTGTTATTGTCTTTATCATGATGTCCATAGACCAGGCAAAAGTCACCCTGCTCATTATGAATGGGAGAGAACACACCATTGATTTGTGTCCAAGTAATTCCCAGGTAATTATAGGCCATTGATCTAACCGAGCAGGAGCTAGGGCGGTTGTATTCTGCAAACGTCATGTTGCTTCACACCTGGGGACTGCACCACCATTGCATTAAAAGATCTAGAACAGTTTCTTCCTTAAGCTTCCTTTGGCTCGGGGATGTGTGGAGACTGTGGGATGGTTCCAGAAGTCTCTAGGAAGCCTGATGGACTCCAGTTGTAATCTTTCTGCAAGCTTTGTTCTTTAAGATTTCCTCTGTTGGCATACAAGAGATAAGGCAGCTTCCTGTTTGCCGTTGGTGTGTATAGGCCGACAGCAGTAAGACAGGAACTGCATCAGTTGGCTGGTTTTGTGTCTCAGCTGTCACCAAAAGAGTGTAGTAATATTCCTGATTAAATGTCATTACTCTGTGGCACAAAAATGGGAACACTGACATGATTTTGGATCTGTTCCTGTTAAAATTCAGCTGTAGTAGCAAATGATGTCTGCTATGGATTAAACACAGCTATTTTTGAGCTATATTCTGTTGCAGGCTCAGAATTTTTATCAATAAGTCTACACATTATACCCATTGATTCCCTCAGGTCTTTAGGATAAAATATATATATATATATATATATATTTAAAAAATGCTAAGTAATAGAACTGCTGAAAACTATTGTTCAGTCAGCAGCTGCTGTTGACTCAAAATAATGTGGTTAATGTCCCAGATTAAAATAAATTGATGATAATAAAGTTGATTTGGTAACAGTAGGTAAAACTGTAGTATGAGAAAATAAAGTTGATTTTTATATGTATTTGTTGCATATGCCTTTGATACCAATAGGAATATGTTTAGACACACAATAGTCACCATGACCTATGAAGAATTTATTACTTGTTATTTAAAAATTATCTTTTAGTGGCTTATATGTGTGTAATAAGCTGATGAATATGGATGCGAGTGAAGCTGGGATATGGGGAAGGAGCGTCTTTAAGAATTTTAGAAGTCAGTTGTAAGGAAAATAGTCACAGATTGTTCTCTCTCTTTGCCAGAATCCAAATTGTGTCACTGCTAGATCCTAGCCTCAAAAAAATAAACTATAAAACCTGCTCATTTGTCCACTTCCAATTCCTCTAGCAGATTACAAGCTTGTAGCCAGATGGGAGTGAACCGAGGTAGTGAAGGGAGACATCTGACTCCTAACCACAAATGCACATAGAATCTATATTATGGCCGTGTTCATACAATCATCTAGATTAGGATAATAAATTAGTCTGTATTTGACAACATTGGTAGGGAGAATTATTTCTTAAACTCTGCCAGGAGACCTTCAAATGGATGAAGCTGCTTTCTCAATTATAGATGCCGTGCCCACTGACCTGGCATTTAGTAGGTGATGTGATATTCCTGGCCAAATAACCATTGTGAAATGTGCAGATATTACATATCCAATGGGCCAGCACACCTTTTGCTTGGGGAACTCAGTCTATGCTGTGTCCATGTCCTGCTGTTGGACAGGAGACTCTCCCACATTGGGTAGACGGTAGAATTTATGTTCCCATTTGGCATCTGGATGTTTCCAGATCAGGGCTTTGTCTCCTCCTCTTGCTAGATAAGTTGAAACATTGACAGGCAGCATGTTCCTTTTTTCCCCCTTTTATTACAGTAATTTATAAGATATTTTAGCTAACAGGAGAACGGCCCAAGGGGGCATTCTCATGTTAATTACCAAATGTGGGCTTGTCAAAATCAAATAGCTCCAGGAATAATGCAAGTAGCTCTGCGTCATTATATTGTTTGGCCCTCAACCCAGTATTAGCTACTTTTTAAAATCTGGGTTCATTAGGCTTTTAAATTTAAAAGAGGAATCACTGCTGGGGCCCTTCAGAAGAATCTAAATCACAGTCAGCAGCTCAAGATTTTAATGTAAATGACATTAAAAAAAATAGTTTCATGTAACATACTCAGGGAAACATAAAACAAAACAAAACAGAATCGTGCCTGAGATGAAAGTATTTATTTTTATCTTTACTAGCAGTGTGAAATTGAAAATAGTTTTTGATATATGATTATTTCAGAAGTATGCATAGGCTCTTGTTTTCTTTTTAAACATTCTACTGTTTAGGGCAGTTACCAAGTTGGGGGATCCAAAGAAATTGAAAAGTTAGATGGTAGAATAAGACAGCAATATCATAGACATAGTACAATATATTAAAATGTTGCATTATTCGTTGAACACATTCTAAATCTATTCAAAGATTTATAGTTTGTGATAAATACTTTCTCCCCAGAAATATTTGCCCAATTTTCCCATTTCACTCCATCTCTAGGGTACGCTGCCTCTTTTTTGCCTTCCATGAATAGTCTCCTTTTTCTGACGTTGGGATCTCTTATGTCTTTAAGCCTAGAAGCTTGGATCAGGAGAGGTGTTTCTTTCTTTAAAGAATATTTTTGTTTGCTGCTCCTGCCATGCTCTTGGCTGCATGCAGGAGTAAAAGTAGATGGAATTGGTGACAATGTCAGTGAAGGACACACGTAAACAGCTGGTGATGTCAACAAGAAGTTGAAAGTAAGATTTGCTACACTAAACTACAATGTGGATAATCCTCTAGTGCATAATCAGGAGTTCACTATATATACAAGTGAGAATTAATTACAGAAGTGTGAACTATTAAAATACTAGCTAGAGGATATTATTACCGAGGCTGTGATGAATCAGAGCTCAAATATTCAGCTCTTGGTGTTTACTTAACAAGCATTTATTCAACACCTACTAGATACTAGACTCCAGGCTAGACGCTAGAGATATGAAAACAAATACAACATAGTGGTCTCCTGAAGGAGCTCAGCTCACCAGAGGCACCAGACGTGCAAATGAACAGTTATCTCAGTGTGACATTTTGTCTTAGGGGACCTGGGTACCAACATCAACTGGTGCACAGGAAAATGTATCCTAAGACTGCCTGGGAAGATCAGAGGAGACTTTATTGGCAAGAGAATGCCCTACTGGCATTTGAAGAATGAGCAAGAATTTCCAAGGCCAGAGAAGAACTTTGCTGCATGAACAAACCTTTTAGGACGTAGCCCATGTGATTGGGGGAGGTGACTAGAGAACAATAGGGCCACCATGGACCATAGGACCATCACAGACCTTGGATACCGTGCCAAGTAATTTCTATTTTATCTTACAGCCCATGGTTTTCTTGAGAAAATTTGAGCAAGAGAATGATATGTTCAAATTTTCCCAAGACAAGGTCATTCTGGCATCAGTGTGGATTGAGGTGCAATGTCAGAAGCCAGAGGAGCAGTAAAAAGGAAGGTTCTTTCATATGCTTACTTCTGTTTGGTTTTCTCTGGCTGCTGACAAATCTTTCTGACAATACTATTCATTCTTCCACATAGGTATGCCACATACATCTCTCTGCCCCCCACCCCCAAGAAATTTCTATTTTAAATTGGGTAAGATTTCTTATTAATAAACTTTCTTTTCTTAGAGCAGTTTATAGAAGAGTTTAACGGAAAATAG
The DNA here is from genome assembly GCA_963574355.1 of Loris lydekkerianus. NCBI lineage: Eukaryota > Metazoa > Chordata > Mammalia > Primates > Lorisidae > Loris > Loris lydekkerianus. Next base: position 18,517 of record CAUYPK010019814.1, read on the forward strand.
AGAGAGGGTTCCCTTACACTCCCCACCCCATACACTGGGATTATTAACATTTTGCTTTGGTAGGGGGCATTTGTTATAATTGATGCACCCATATTGATACATTAGTTAAAGTCCACGGTTTACATAGGGTTCACTCTGTGTAACACTGTTCTGTGGGTTTTGCCAAGTGGGTAATACCATGTATCCACCATCATCATATCATACAGAATAGTTTCATCATTCACCACATTTCCTGTGCTCCACCTCATCATCTCTCTGCCCTTCCTCCTGAACCCCTAGTTAAATAATGACTTTTTTACTCTCTCCATAGTTTTGCCTTGTGAGGAACGTCATGGAGTTGGAATCATAAAGGATATGGCCTTTTCAGACTGTCTTCCCTTACTTAACATTTAAGTTCCTCCATGTCTTTTCATGGCTCCATTCCTCTGTTTTGCTGTATAATCTTCCATTGTGTGGATACACGACAGTTTCTTCATTTACCTACTGAAAGACATCTTGGTTGCTTTCAATTTTAACAATTATGAATTAAGCTTCTATAAACATTCACATGCAGATTTTTGTATGAACCTAAGTTTTCAACTCACTTGAAGAAATGCCTAGAAGCTCAATTGTTAAATCATATGTTAATACTATGTTTAGCTTTACAGGAAACTTACACACTGCCTTCCAATATGGACATGCCATTTGCATTCCCACCAGCAGTAAAGGAGGGCTCCTATTGTTCTGCATCACTGCCAGGGTTTGGTTTTGTCAATGTTTTGGAAATTAGCCATTAATAGGTTCATAGTAGTGTCTCATTATTTTTTATTTACAATTCACTAATGGCAAATGATGTTGGACATCTTTCACATACTTATTTGTCATCTGTATATCTTCTTTGATGAAGGTCCAGATAATTTTCCAACTTTTTAATCGAGTTATATTCTAGCACCCTTTGATAAAAAGATTATGCTTTCTTCATTAGATTGATTGCCTTTGCTCCTTTGTGAAAAATTAGTTGACTTTATTTGAGTCATTTCAGGGCTCTCTATCCTGTTCCATTGCTCTGTCTTGTACCTATACCACACTATTTTGATTACTATAGCTTTATAGTATGTCTTAAGGTTGGGTAGTATCAGTTTTCTCACTTTGTTCTTCCCCAATATTGTTTTGGCTATGATTGGTCTTTTACAATTTAATATAAACTTTACGAACATTTTGTCAATATCCACAAAGTAACATGTTGGAATTTTGATTGGGATTGTGTTAAATCTCTAGATCAATTTGGAAAGAATTGACATTTGACCAGTATATGTCTTCTTGTTCATGAACATGAAATATCTTCTTATTTATTTAGATCTTCCTAGATTTCTTGCATCAGAGTTTTGTAGTTTACCTTGTATAGATTTTGTACATATTTTGTTAGATTTTTTTCTAATTATTTGTTAGATTTATACCTAAAAAATTTAAGTGTTTAAATTTTTTGATGTTAATATGAATGGTGTGTTTTAAATTACAAGTTTCAATGTGGTAATTTCTTGTCTCTAGGAAAGCAGTTGACTTTTGTATACTAACCTTCTACCCTGTAACCTTGTTATAATTGCTTTAGTTTCAGGAGGGTTTTTTTTTATTTTTCTTTGTGATTTTTTAAATAGGCAGTTATTCGATCTGTGAACAAAGACAGTTTTATTTCTTCCATCCCACTTTTTTATTTCTTTTTCTTATCTTATCATATTAGCTAGGTCTTTCAGTTTGATGTTGAAGGGGAACGTTGATAGGGGACATTATTTGCCTTATTCCAGACTGTACAGGGAAAGCTTCTGTTTTGTCACCATTATACAATGTTAGCAGATATTCTTCATGAAGTTATGGCCTTTGCCTTCTATTCATAGTTTGTGAAGAATTGTTATCATGAGTGGATGTTGTGTTTTTGTCAAATGCTTTTTCTCAATTTTTTGATATGATTTATCCTATGATTTTCCTCTTGAACTTGTAAACATGATGAATCACATCAATTGATTTTCAGATGTTGAACTTGTCTTGTATAGCTGGAAAAATCTCATTTAGTCATGGTGTATAATTCTTTTTATATCTTGTTAGATTCCATTTTCTAACACAACCCCTGTAAGTTGATCACCCAAAAGACTGTAACAAAGTGATCAACATATGGAGGTGGTCAGCATAAGGAATTAGATGGACAGTACTGATATGTACACGTGCTACATGTCCAGTTTTTGAAAATTATGTTAATTAAGGAGGTGGTCAATGTAGGGAGGTGGTCAACTGTGGCGGTTCTACTGTATTTTGTTGAAAATATTTGGTGTGTATATCTATGATACATAATGGTCTGTTGTTTTCCTTTCTTGTAATGTCTTTATCTGATTTTGGTATTAGGTAAATGTTAGCATCATAGCATGAGTTGGAAAATGTTCCTTCTACAGGGTGGTGCCTGTGGCTCAAAGGAGTAGGCCACTGGCCCCATATGTTGGAGATGGTGGGTTCAAACCCAGCCCCAGCCAAAAACTGCAAAAAAAAAAAATTTTTTTTTTCCTTCTACATCTGTCTTCTGCAACAGGAAATAGAGAATTGGTATCATTTGTTCCTTAGCTGTTTGGTAGAATTTGTTATTCATTTTCTGATATCTACTATTCATTTTCATTTCCATAAAGACAAAATAAACCACATGTCTGCTTTGGACTAGGTGAAATTTTGTTGTTTTACTTTTACTTTCTTTGATGCATGCATTCTTACAAACTCAAAAATGTGACTATAACATGGTGTGTGTATGTGTATCTGTATGTGTGTGTGACTGTATTGTCAGTCTAAGTTTTATGAAAATATATATATGTGTGTGTGTGTGTGTGTGTGTTTCTTCTAAAAATAAAACTTCACTGCAATGAGTCCCACACTTGAAACATGAATGTATTTTCTTAAGTCAATAAATACTTTCCCAGAAAACAAATTTCTGAAATTAAATGCATACTTGTTGGCTCCTCTCCAAATTCTGGATCTCATTCTTTTCGGCCATTTTTTCTAAAACATTTTTGTGTTTGTGGTTGGACAAGTCATATAAATTCTCCTTTTTCCTAAGTTTCCTTTTTAAACAAAAGGATTAATTAACTCACAGGGTTATTATTTTGATTATTTGAATGAGTTAATACATGTAAAGGGTGTACAGCTATGCCTAGCATGCTGTGAATGCATAATAAAATGCAGCCATTGTTACTATTCGTGTTGTTACCCTGGTAGAGATTCTCTAGTTCTCCTCATCCCACTCTGTGTCCCATCCCACCCTTATCACCTGCTTATCAAAATCTAAACCCTCTGCATGGAAGTTCAGGGCCTTCTACAACCTGGCCCTTATTTCCATTACAAAGTTTTTGTATCTACCCACACATTTCAAACTCATTACTCACTTCCCCTCCCCTAAACATAGCTTCCACTTTGTTTTTCCTCCTACGATTGCCTACCCAGCCCTCTTACTCATTGATGGTGTGACATGACTTTGTATTTGAAGTATAGTTTGCAACATTTGTCAGTCTAAGTTTTATGAAAGTATTCCCTAACAATAATATAAACCCACAGTGTTCTTAGATCTAGAACAGACCTTATGAATTACTTGGCCCAAATAAATAAACCAAATCCTAGATGGGTCAGAAGCCTTTTCCAAGTTTATGCTGCTGGCGGCTATCAGAATATGATGTCCTTTCCTACAGTGCCAAAAAATTACAAGTGCAGTAATTATAATAATTTAATTATTTGGATATGTTTTTTTAATTTTTAATTTTATGTTTCATTCCAAATACATATTAATCACTGTAGGAATTAGGACTAGAATTTTCTACTAATTTCCAAGATTTATCTCACTGTGTTCATCTTCTATGAAGGAAAAATTTAAAGCCTAAAAGGACTTCTATCTATGTGAATAGCTATTTCTAGAATAGTTGTACACAGCACCTATTTAGCCCTTTAATAGTCCTCAGGAGGTAGATGTTACTCATGAGTCACTTGTTCCACAAAACAGAACTGCTGCTTCAGTTGAATAAAGATTTTTAAAAATTACACAGGTAAAGAATAAATAACTGTATAACTAATTGAAACTACAGAGGGAATAGAAAAACAGAATGTAGTTATTAATAATCCCTCTATTTATATGGGATAAACTATTCATTTGAGGAACTAGAACACAGAGTAGATATTGTTTCATTTAAATTTACAACATTGCTATGAAGAATGTCAGCATAATAGCAACAGCCTGAATCTGCTTATGAGTTTGAAACCTACAAAGTTAGGAATTGGGAAAGAAAAGAGTGATGTTTATGGTCACTTTATTGGGGGAGAAAAAAATACTGGGAAACCAAGAATTACCTGTGAGATGATCCAGGTATTAGACCAAATTACTGGGGTATTCCAATGCACTCCATGTCCCTAGGTAATCAAATCCACCCCCAAGTTTTCAAGATTTATTCCTATGAGATGTCTAAAAGAATCAGTCATTATTAGGATCTGAATTCCTAATTTTAAAACTACATAGAGGCAAAAAATTATATTTACAAAGGGGAATACAGTACACAGATATTCGGGCAATGTCAAAAAGCTTGATACAGCTGGAAATGGAGTATAAGATAAAATATTTTATCTCCTAATTTCATACTCAAATAACTGCCAAACTCATCCAAAATACGGGATAATATACACATTAAAACTTAAAGTGCCAGCTGCTACTAAATTACAGCATATTTATTTCTTAGAAATGATAGCAAAACTACAGCCAATTCAACCTTTCTACTCACAGTATTTTAAAAGCAGTATTGAAAAATGAATATATCCTAAAGAATTTCCCTAAAGAAAATTTATGACACCATGACACACATATGCACTCACATCATATTTGTTTTGCCCAAATATGCTTTTTGAGTCATTTTTATCAAAAAATAATATTTTGATCAAAATAGCATTTTGATAAATATTTATCAAAATCATATTTTGATAAAAATAGCAAAAGAGATGACTGATGTAGTCTTATTAACCTCCAATCAGACTTGTTTAATACACACACACAAGACCTATTCAAAATGATTATCTGGTAACTGTCTCGATTAAGACAAGGGATTAAAACACGTATGTCTTGATATCTCTTAGAATTGAGTCAAATTTTTTCAGCATGCATAGACTGCTTTGAAATTTATTGTTAATCAAACAGTTCTACAAACTGAAAAATGTAAAATGTCATGCTCTCAAACTAAATCAGAGACCTATTTTATTCAATCAATAAATTAGATAAATACTAAGACTAATGTTCTACCATAGATTATTGTCTATCATGTTCCCATGTGGCTAGTTAAGATTCAATTTTCATTGTTAAGTAAAAACAGAAGAAAATTCATCCTTCCCCTCAAAGTGTAAACTGCTAGATTTATGAGATCAAATATTGTTTGGAGGGTGAGTTCATACCTCAGGCAGATACCATCTGATGTGTGCGTGCTCTTTGAGATCCTAATGGCAACCATATCATATCAACTAATTGAAGTCATTTTTATATGTGCTATACTCATAAATGATATGCCAGAAATTTTGCTTGAATGTTTTAACATAATGCCACGATAAAAAATTCCACAAGCAACATAAAACGACCTGAAATAGAACTACTTATAATGATCATTGCTCGGATTTATATAACTCAAGGCATTTGCACATATATCTTTCTAATACCTGTGGTTTAAAAATAGGTGCTTTGGAAGCTGTAGTAAAAACTGCTAAGAGGACTTTTTCACATGGATATTTAATTTCTTTGGAACAAAATATTTATGCTTATTTTACATAACTTAGAGGGAAAGAATTTTTACTTGTGACAGGTGCCGTCAGCATAGTTAAGTCATTTATTTGTTCCTACAATTGACAATAAAGTCAGAGTTACTTAGCAAACAAGAATAATCTATACGCCAAAAGCATGGAAAGAAATCTGACTGAGAGTTAAGGAAAAGGAAGTGCAAATAAAAAGAAGATTAAAAAATAGGGTGGTTCTGGAATTGGTTAGCTTATATTTAAATCATGAATTTATCAAGGCAGTCTCAGTTCTTCAACTGTTGTCAGTGTCACCAGTGTGCCCATCAAAAGCCATCTGATTCTCATGCTTTTACTCAGTGGAATACTTCATTTCTGAAGGTCCAAGTGGCCAGTAGGATGAAGAGAGAAGGAGAGACAAGCCTGTACAAGATACAAAACATTATGATGCTGACTTGAGTTCATCCCTGCTCCTGCCCCACCCTGAATCTTTTCACAAATCCTTGCAGTTGTTGATGGGTACAGAAAGGGAAAGGGAGCCAGGTACAAATAAAAGATGACTCTCGAGATTCTAGCTCTCTTTACCCTTCCAATTGAAAATAAAATAATAGAAGTTTAGAGAAACAGAGCATTCTGTCTGCTTCTTGTTTTCATGAGAAAGCTGAGATCCATAAAGTTCCCATGACTCGCCAACGCTCCAATCAACATTGAGGCAGGATGAGAACTTCTGGTTACCAGCCCCTCAAGTGTGTGTCTAGAAGATGCTGGAGGGGCAGCTTTATGAAAATAACAATCAGCGAAGTGAACTTGGATTGTTTACAAGCCAGAAAGGGGATCATTGATCAAAAACATTAAAGAACAGATCATTTCTTTTATGGACAGATCTTATAAAAACACCCACAGAAGTCTGTCAATTCTGAGAACCCCAAACTATTAGTAACTAAATATGGAATTCGTGTTTCTCATGGAAAGCACACTAGGTCAAGGTTATATCAGAAAGTATTTCTTATGAGTGTTACTAGGCCCTGTAAGGTGCATTTCAAGTCCTTCTTCTATGCTCAATAGCTGCACAGCCTAGGTTGATCTCTATACTATCAGGAAATGAGGAGATTGTGTGAAGCTAAGGCTCTAAAGTTTGTGACTTTGAGAATGTCAATCTTATTATTTAATGAAGTTATTTAAATTAAGCAAGGAGCTTTTACTTATTATTTGTTTTCTCCTTTGTCCCTATACCGGTTTTCATTTCTTTTCTTTCTTTTTTTTTTTTTTTTTTGACGGGGACCGGGTTTGAACCTGCTACCTCCAGTATATAGGGCTGGCACCCTACTCCTTTGAGCCACAGGCGCCGCCCTATTTTTTTTTTTTTTTCTTCTCAGACAGAGTCTCACTATGTTGCCCTAGGTAGAGTGCTATAGTGTCATAGCTCACAGCAAGCTCAAACTCTTGAGCTTAAGCAATTCTCTTGCCTCAGCCTCCCAAGTAGCTGGGACTACAGGTGCCCGCCACAGTGCCCGGCTATTTTTTGGTTGTAGTTGTCATTGTTTGGCAGGCTCAGGCTGGATTTTAACCTGTCAGCTACAATGTATGTGGCTGGTGCCCTAGCCTCTGAGCTACAGGCACCAAGCCCTTACACAAATTTTCTTTATCACTTCTGTGTTTTATTTTCAATTGAATCTTGGCTCGATATTTTGGTCTCCAGTGATGCTATTCCTTCTGATCCTCTTGGGAGGCATTGTCCCTGCCCTCCAGTAGCTTCCTCACAAGCATTCACTGATGACTAGTCAGCTTATAACTCAAGGAGGGCCTCTGCAGATCCTGAGCGCAGGGTCTCTTTTTCCCTCTCTCTCTCTCCTAGGGACTGTAGCTTACTTAGCTTCCTAAGCTGTCGGCTCAGGGAGACCCTATGTCCAGCCTGGGGTTCTGTTGTCTATGCTATGGCCAGAAGTTCTCTGGATAGTAAGTTGAGAAATCTTGGGTCCATCTCATGTGTTTCCTCCTTCAGAGATTATACTGCCTCATGGCCAGTATCTAAAAAGTGATGTTTCCTATATGTTTTCATTTTATTGTTTAGCTCCTTCAGGTTCATGGTTCCTGTTACTCTACCTTAACCAGAACAATGACTGAGTAAATGTTGACCACCACTTAGAAAGTTTTAACAGGAAGACACAGTTCAGCACCTGGAGGAAGCAGGTTGCTAAGCAGGATGTGTCAGTTCCAGTAACCCTCCCGAGAAGATGTGGCTGTACCATCAGCCCCTGCCAGGTACTAGGCCTGGCCAGGGAGGGGCATGCCGACATTTAAAGCAGCTGCATTCTTAACTTTTCATGAATGCCTTTTCTGCTTCCTTGGATGGAACTTCTGCAAATATTTCTTTCCCCGAATGGCTGTCTCCTCTCAGAGCCACTTCTGGTTCTTTACTGTCCCCCTTCAGTGGTGGGGAAGTGGGGAGTGATCAAAATACTTGGTGCTATTTCCACGTGTCAGTATTTTATATCTTCTTAAAGTTTTGTAAACTTTCCTTCCTTTTCATCCTGTTTTCTGGTTTAGTTTTTGGAGGTCAAGAAGAAATTAAATATTGTTTTTTGTTTTGCTTTTCTTCTCCCAAAACTTTTTGACCAAAATATGAAATTTACAACTGTCACTGGGTGCAATGGCTCATGCCTATAATCCCAGCACTGTGGGAGCCAAGGTAGGTAGATTGCCTGAGGTCAGGAGTTTGAGACCAGCCTGAGAAAGATTGAAACCCTGTCTCTACTAAAAATAGAAAAACTATCTGGGCCATTTTGGAGGGTGTCTGTCATCCCAGCTACAAGCAAGAGGATCACTTGGACCCAAGAGTTAGAGGTTACTGTGAGCAGTGACATGATGGCCCTCTACCCAGGGCTCAGAGTGAGAATCTGTCTCCAAGAAAAAAAAAAAAAAAAAAAAAAAGGAAAAGGAAAGAAGGAAGGGAAGGAAGGAAAGAAAGAAGGAAGGAAATTTACTACTGAGAGAGCCAGACTTAAAAGCATAGAGCACCATGACCAACACCTGGTTTCTTGGCACCTTCCTGAACACATCTGTGCTGTGTCCCCCACGCCCCCAATACCTTACTGTGGAGAGGAGGTAAAAGTGACCCCCTGATGAGGAGAGACTGCATTTGATCATAGATCAGTTTTCAAGTCTAAAGGGTTTTTTCTGTTTATTACTAAATAAATACAGGGACAAGAATAAGAAAGGTGAAAATAATCCTATTTAGTATTTATTTATTTATTACTGTTGGGGATTCATTGAGGGTACAAAGAACCAGGTTACATTGATTGCCTTGGTTAGGTAAAGTCCTTCTTATAATTGTATCCTGCTGCCAAAGGTATAATTGTGTGTAACACACCTATTTAGTTTCGATTCCTTTGATTTTCCTAACCATCAATGTCCCTTCTGGAATATGAATTTTCTGGCTATAGGCCTATCCTGTAAATTTCACAAGGCCTGTTTCAGGTTCAGTTATTACGATTGTGCTGACCTTGTAAAAGATTTTCCAAAACGGTTTCAGACTGGTGTTAACATTTTTTCTTAAATGCTTGTTAGAATTTACTAATGAAACCATCTGAACCTGGAGTGTGTCTTCCCTTTCTCATCCTACCTTCCTTTTTAAATGAATTCAGTGTTTTTAGTAAATTCATTTAGTACTAAAATGAATTCAGTAGTTTTTAGTAGATTCATATTTTGTTTTATTTTTGTCAAATTTATACTTTATAATATTCCCTATTGACCTTTAAATATATATAGGATCAATAGTGCTATTAATTCATTCCTGATCCTAGTAATTTGTATTCTCTTTTCTTCTTGATCAATTTACCTGTTTATCGATCCTGATCTTTTCAAAGAATTGACTTTTGATTTCATTAACTTCTCCAAGGTTTGTTTCCCATTTCATTGGTTTATATTTGTATCTTTATTATTTCTTTTTTTATACTTACTTTACATTTTATTTGGGCTTCTTTGTCTAGCAGCTTCTTAAGGTAAAACTTAAGTCATTACTTTTTTCCCCCCTAATATAAGTATTTAAATTTATAAATTTCCTTCTTATATTCTTTAGTTGCATCCTACACATTTTGAGATAATGAATTTTCAGTATTCTTGAGTTCCAAATATATTCTCATTTCCCTTGTGATTTTTTTGGACTGGTGGATTATTGAAAAATGTGCTTCTTAATTTCCAAATATTTGAGGGTTTCCTAGATATCTAATTGCTATTGATTTCTAATTTAACTCAATGTCATGAGAGAGCATACTCTGTATTATTTCAATTCTATTAAGTTTATTGACACTTGTTTTACGGGTGAACATATGGTCAATCTTGATAAATGTATCATGTGCACTTGAAAACAGTATGTATTCTGCAGATGTTGCATATAATTTTCTATAGCTATCAATTAGGTCAAGGTGGTTGAGAGTGTTGTTCAGATCATCTTTATCTCTGGTGATTGGATGGGGAAAGGAGCTAGGTGTTTTATCAGTTGCTAAGAGAGGGATTCAGATATCCATCTATGATTATAAGGTTGTTAATATTCATTGCTAAGAGAGGTGTCCAAATATCCATGATTGTTAAGATTCTCTATTTTTTCTTAAATTCTGTCAGTTGTTGCTTTATATATTTTGAAGATTTTTTAAGATGCATCCACATTTATGACTATTGTATTTTCCTGATCAGTTCACTCATTTTTTTTTTTTTTTCATTATGAGATATCTCTCTTTCACTCTGGCAATATTGTGTTGAAGTCTGATATCAGTACAGTCACCCTAGTGTTCTTATGCTTGTTGTACTCATGATATGTATTCTTTCTATCCATTTCCCTTCAACCTCTTTGTATGATTAATGGTATGTCTCTTGTAGACAGCGTATAATTGGAGCTTCCATTTTTATTCATTCTTAGAATCTCTTTTAATTAATGTTCAGTACATTTTAGTTGAATGTAATTATTACCATCATTGGATTTAGGCCAAGCATTTCTTATTTGTTTGCTATTTTTCCTCTTTTTATTGTCTTCTTTTCTTTGCCTTCTTTTGGATTATTTGCATAAGTTTTAGAATTTCTTTATTATTTACCCATAGGCTTTATATACATATTTCTTTCCATTATTATTTCAGTGCTTATTCTAGGGATTACAATATTACATCATTAACTTTTCACAGTCTACTTAGCATTAATGTCTTAAAATTTCAAAATGTGATAAAGATTTTGTATGTATTATATTGACATGTATAATAAATGCCACAAGACAATGTTGTAATTTTTGCTGTAATTATCCAGATGTATGTTAAAAAGATTACAAGAAAAATAATCATATATATTTAGTAGATATTTGCTATTTCTGATGCTCTTCATTCTTTCCTGAATAGCTAAGTTTTCATCTGGTACAATTTCCTATCAGCCTGAGGAAATACTCTTTGTAATTCAGTTCTACTAGTGATAAATTCTCTTTGTTTTTCTTATATGAAAATATTTTAATTTGACCTTCCTTCTTCAAGGGCATTTTTTTTTTTTTTTTTTTTTGCTGAAAATAGAATTATAGGTTGACAGTTTTCTTTTATCATTCAGTGCCTTTAAAGTGTTGGTCCACTGTCTTCTGGGATCCATTGTTTTTAGCAAAAAGTCAGAAATCATTCAAGGCATTGTTTTCCCCTATGTAATTTGTTTTTGTGAATTTAGAGGGTTTGTTTGTTTTTTTGTTTAGAGGGAGGGGCTTTTTGATTTACTGCTTTTAAGATTTTCTTTTATCTTGGTTTTTACTTATTTTATTAGAATATGCTTAAGTTTTTCTTGTACTTCTACATGGAGCTTGCTGAGCTTCTTGATTCTGTAGAGTAGTGTCTTTATAACATTTGGTAAATTTCTAGCCATTATTTCTTAAATTATTATTTTACCCATTTTCTTAGTCCTCATCTTGATACCACAGCTACTGTGTTGTTACTATCCTATAGGTTCCTGAGGCTGTGTTCATTTCTGCTTTTCAGACTAAGTTATTTCTACTAATCCATTTTCACATTCATTGAATTTTTCCTTTATCATAATCATTATGCTGTTAAGCCCCCACTGTGATTATTATATTGAATAAATTACAATTTTCAGTTTAAGAATTTCTATTTGTTACCTTTTTATAGGTTTTTCCTCTGCTGTGACTTCCTGTGTTTTCATTCATGTGGAGTCTATTTTCCTTTATTTCATTAAGCATAGATAGGTGCTTTAAAATCCTTGGATGCTAATTCCAACATCTAAGTTAAGTGTCTTTTCTCTTAAAAATAGATCACATATCTATTTTCTTTCTATGCTCAGTAATTTTGTTTTGTTTTGTTTTGTTTTTAAGGCAAGCATGAAACAAGGTTTATTAAGAAAGAGAAAGATAGGTTTGCAGAGTAAGAGCACAATCGAGGTTTAGAGAGCAAGATACATTCACCATATACAGTGAATGGGCCCCCATCATTGCAACAGGAAAAGGCAAGGAGACCTGCAATTTTGAATCCTATGTTGGACATAGTCAATGTTATGTTGTGGGTACTCTGGATTCCCCCAAAGAGGACAGAGGCTTTTAACAGACAGGTAACTGAACTGGAGTCAAGCTAAAAACTATCTCTTGGACTGCATCTCAAATATCAGATATAGACATTATATATACATATATATACACACACACACATACATACACACACACATATATAAACAAACATATATATGTTTTATAACTTATTTGTCAAAAACTTAATTGCCGGATTATATATACATATATAAATAATATATTTGTATACATACATATATATATATAATGTACATATATTATTACATATATGTAGTATACATGTATATGTATATTATATTACATACATAAATATGTATATATAATCTGGCAATTAAGTTCCTAAACTCATCCTAGAAAAGTGCTACATACCTCATTGCTGAATATATCACTATTGTCACTTTTGAAGTACTCCTCTTGGAAAGCTATGCACTGATGTTAGCAGTCCACCCTTCAAAGTAATTTTGTAATTCTTTTCTGGGATGGCCATAAAAACAATCATCATATTACCCTTGATGTCTCAAATGTCATCAAAATGTCTTCCTTTCAATATTTCCTTTATCTTTGGGTAATGAAAAAAAAATGTTAGAGGCAAGATCAGGTGAGTAGGGAGGTGTTGCAATACAGTTTTTGTTTATCAGCTAAAACTTCCTCACAGGTAAGCTAAAAACTCCCCCAGAGATAGTGCCATGAGAGCTGGTGCATTGTTTTGATGCAAGAACCATGAGTTGTTAGCTAAGATTTTCAGTTAAGATTTTCCTATCTGTTTCTATATTGATGTTTACTTGGTCTGCAGTGCTTCTCATAGTCAACTGATGATTTTGACACAAAATTTGACAAATTTTTGCAATATTTTAACCAGTTCTACTTGTTACCAGCTGCTCTGACCTCCTTTCATCAGTGCCACTTTCTCTCCCCTCAAAGAAGCATTTAATCCATTTGTACACTGCCATTTTCTTCATGACCTTGTCCCCATAAACTTGGACTAACATGTCTCTGAGTTCACTTCCACTCTTGCCAAGTTTAACAAGAAATTTATGAATGTTTGTTCATTGCTCTAATTAAAGCTCTGACATTCACATGATGGCACACAAAAACACACAACCATAGTGAACACCACTTTGCAAGACACTGCCACATCAGCATGGACATAACTGTGAGACACTGATATACCAAGGTTAGGAAACGTTACCAAGTTATTTGTACAGTGCTGCCAATGTAAGTGCACAATAGCGAGTTTGTGAACTTAATTGTCAGACCTTGTGTGTGTGTGTGTGTGTGTGTGTGTGTGTGTATTTGTTTTTTTATTTGGGTTTCTTGCAGTCACTCCTATACTTGTATGGTTCAAGAGTCAACCTGAGATATGAGAAGAGTTTATATGCAGGATGTTTTCTCCATCCCTGCCAAGTTCTTTCCTTTCTAGGGTTTTCCTGTTACTTTTCAGTGGCTGTACTTGCCCCCAAATACTGTTCCTTTGTTCTTTAAGTTAGAGATATCTGCAGTTTTCCATTAAAGTACTAGCATCTATGTGCATTTAAAATGTGTTTAAAAAAAAAAAAAAAGGAGCGGGGATTCATCTTGTGTTAATCCTTTCTTCTGAGTGTTGACTCTCCAGACTCTGCCTTCAGGTTGATTATTTTTGTATATTTATCCAAAACATATAGTTGTTAACTGCAAAAGGTTTGTTCTAGGAGGGGCTTATTTGGCCAAGGCAAAATGGCCTTTCCTTCCCACAAGTTTTAGAAATTAGTGTGTAGGATGATACTAGAGAAGGTAAAAATGTAATGTCCTCTAAATATTTTAAACCAAGCTTGAGGGTTTCCTTTTGTTAGTTTTTTACTGTTTGTTTGTGTGTGTGTGTGTGTGTGTGTGTGTTTAAACTAGTTTCCAAAAGGTCCCTCATCTGGAATCTCTCATTTCCAGTGAGAATTACACAACCCTGTTCTCTAATTCTAACTGCCACCTTCCAAGAAACGCACTTTCTTATTCTAACCCAGCATCCCAAAGAAATTCTTGGTCTTATTCTCACCCTGGATTTTATTCCAGTGGTAGATCAGGCCACTCTAGAATCATTTAGCACGGCTTCTGGGTCATACCACTGATAGTCTATTTTCTTCTTCATGGAGGACCTAAAAGCCTTACCAGCTGAATACTGAAGTGCTCTAGTGCCTGTGGAGAATGCCACAGTGTCACATCTCCTGTCATCCATTGTTCTTGGGTTATCCTGGTCACTGAAAGTTCCAGAATAAAAATATAGTTGCATTCAACTTTATGATCTTTCCATCACATAAACCTAAATGTTTTTCTCTGATAATGTATTGCAGTGGGTCCTGGGGTGTTTAGGCCAAGACGGCTGAGCATTACTGAGGTTACCCAGGCCAGGAAAGTGAGCTCTTTATAAACCCACGGGAGTCAGACTATGCCTCCAAACAAGTTGAGGCCATATAAGCGCCAAGCCCTTGAGTGGCCTGAACTACCTCAAAACCCACTCCCTGGGGGAAAGCAGGAGATGAAGGATTAAGTGTCCATCTTTGAAGGATATTTTTTAGTACTTTAGAGCCTTTGTTTTCTAAGGTATCTAATGGAGAGGAGATTATAATTCACAGAACACAGCTACTTCATAGGTATATAATGTGAATTAATGATGTGAGAATGAGAAGTACTCTAAGTCACTGAGAAGACAGATCTAAACATGTATGTGTTACTTTTATTTATTATTTGGAGAGTTGTTATAATATCTTATGAACGGCAAAGCCCATAATTCATGGTCAAAGATACAAGAACCAGCTAATGAAATGTGCCATTGGGTTCCTTTGTCTGCTTTTTTGTTGTTATTGTTGTTGACCCCCCTGTTAAATTTAAAGGGGGGAAATAGATACATTAAATATCAATTCTAATAGTAGTCCACAATGGGACCAAATGGCTAAGACAATGGGAAGAGAGACCTTTCAGCAGTAGGTTTTGCTTGGAGCCTAAACGATGTCTGTCAAAATCATGTTATGTAGTGAAGTGAAATCACAGAAGGAAGTTGATGACTCTGGTCAGACCTCAGAGGACGAGTGTCCATAGTAGTAATTGAGCTTCACTCTCTCCCGAGAGCCCTAGATGACTTTAAGGGCAGCACTTTAGAGAAGCCCCAACTTTAGGTTTCCACTTACTGCAGGAGCAAGTGGACCCTTCTTAGCTATTCAACTCTCTTCCATTGGCACATGAAGGGGCTTTGAGTTCAGCTTTTATGTGTTAATAGGCCACCATTAGACATGGCAGCAAATTTATCAAGGAAAATAATGTTCAAAAGAAAAATAGAACAAGTATTTTTTAAAAAATTAGTAAAGAAAATGAGAAAGTGTGTTACACATATGTTTTCTAAAGCAATTGCTAGCATTTTTAATGCAGGCTTCTGTGACATCTTTGAGCCACTTCTGAAGAACCAGAGTACTGGTAATTAATTGCATTAATCACGAGGACTAAATTTATCCTCAGCCTCGATAGTGTGTTAAGAATAGAGATGTTTACCCAAGAAGAAAGCTAACATTGCATTCTCCTATGTCGATGTAATTTTCACTTGACAGAGTGTGTATTTGTATGGTAGGTGTTTGCTTTTCATTTACCCACTTAGAATTTTTTCATCCTTTTGGAAATGTATTGATTTATTGCATGAAGTGCAGAGAGGAGGGAAAGCAAATGACTAGGACTTGTGACAAGTGTGCTTCCTGAGGAAAATTCACATTTATCTGACCCACCATTCTATTCTCTCCACCATCACCTCTTATCAGTTCATCTCTGCATATTATAAAACACAGAAATCTAAGGCCTAATGAACCTCACAATTTATCAAAAATTTATAACAGCTGTAATTTTAAAATATATAAACCTCAATTTTCCCCACTTTTACTTTTAGAGGAATGTACCTCTGCTATCAAAAAAAAAAGAAAGAAAAATAGAATGGGGGAAATATATAATCTCTCCATATAAAAAGGACATCTTCTTTCTTCCCAGTATTGTAGCATTGGAATCGCAGGCAGGAAAGGTTTGCTCTGTGGATATCCATACCCCATCTTGCCAAAGGATAAATAAAGGGCATTCATTCATCAGCTTCCAAGCTGCCACCCTCTTTTCCTCTCCCCAGCCCCCACCTCTTCCTGAAATTGGGAGGAGGGAGGTTCTGATTATTTTTGCCTATTTCTAGCAGAGCTAGGCATGAACAATTAAATTTAGGGCTTCCCTGTGGTCTGTGAATAACAGTGCACAGTGCTAACCATCAGGGCACAAAGGCAGAGAACAAAAAAAGGCTTTTTTTATTTTTTGTTTACCCTTCAGGACACTGTTTACCTTATCACTGAAGGGGAAGTGATCTCCTCATCCCTTTTGGAAATTGTACTGAGTTTATTCCTCTAGCTTCGAGTCTCAAACTGTCCAGTGATAAAGTGGGCATGTCAGTTTGGGGCTGGGGAATTTGTATAGGGCCCTGCTCTCTCCTCCTGCCCCACCCTCTGCGTGGGGCATGTGTGTGTGTGTGTGTGTGTGTGTGTGTGTGTATACGCGGACACCTCCGTTCTCCTGTTGGGCGTTCTCTGCCTACATGCAGTCTCACTTCCTCATTCTCAACACACTCTCTTGTTCCCTTTTTCTTGATTTTTCTGTCAAACCCTTTTTTTCCTCCCTTTCAACCAGAATGATATATTTTTTTTCCTTTTCTCTCTCTCTAAATTTACTTCACAGCAGATTGTCTTGTAGTAAATCACCAAAAACCCAAATAGCACTAAAGCATTCTGATACAACATTAGCATTTGCTTAACAAGCACAAGATAAACATTAAACAAAGAACTGCATTTCTTTATTAGAGGCTGCAAGATACATAATCCATGAGCACAAGAAACATGGGACCCAGTGGATATGCAGATGTGTGTTATTTCATTGGCGCTGGGCGGCCTTGTTAGAAAAGGTTTTCATCTGAAGGCTTGGGGGTGGATGGTTGACTGTCCCTGGTGGGGCTGTAACTAGATACAGAGACTGTTGCAAGCTAGGCTGGGCTCCCTGGTGGACCTGCTGATTGGACAGCCTGAGGAAAACTTGGGAAGCATCGGGAAGTGAACTCAATCACCTTGGGGATGATAGGGTAGAACCAGATGAAGGCATTTGACTTCTTTTGTAACTCCCACTAAGGACAGATTGCCAGTGCGATCCAGCCTCCATAACTGCAAATCAGGCCCTTTCCCCTATGCCGATTTCATTAGAATGGCCAGCATGGTGCAAAGAGGAAAAAAAAAAAAAGGTTAGACACAGTAATTTTACAGGCAGGCGGGTACAAAAAAAATCTGCATAATTAAGCAGTCAAGGCTGCTAATAGGGGAGTTTATATGCTGTGGGACCAGGCAAGGGCAGCACATATGGATATAGCACTGGATATTAAATCTACGGCATGCAGACTTACTTCAGGGCCCTCAGAGAAAAGGCTAATTATAGAGAGAGGAATTGTGTTTACTGGTCTGTCTTGGGCAAAGATGGTGAAAGAAGTGCAACCAAGTTTTGCAGTTAGACATGAACAGGCTGTTAATAGAGATATCAAAATATGTGCTTCTGGTTGTTTCCCACCTAATCAACACAAAATTATAGATTCTGTGGATTCTCTCCCCACCCCACCCCCACGTTACCTACTACAGACAGAATGCTTGGAGTTAAGGTTCCCACGTTAACTGGGTGCAGAATGATGAGGTGCACGAGATGGGAGTGTGTTTGTTATTAAATTGCCACAATTTAATCTGGGCCGTGCTCTTTATCATCCATAAATTGTGTTTAGCAGTTTTGCTAGCCCAGTTTAAAAATGTCAGTGCTTCCAGGCATGAGCTCCAAGTCGGCACTTAAATAGAAATGGAGCGTGGGAGTCGGAGTCGCGGTGGGCAGGGGGAAGCCCCTCCAGAAAGGGTGTGTTTCTGGAAGAAGCCTTGATGGGGATCAACATTAACATTTCATAATGCAGATCAAAGGTAAAGAGAAAACCCAAACGGCCCCTTTGTCACAGGCCCCTAACGACTGCCTTCTTCATGAGCCGAGAAGATATCTTCAGATTATTAAGGAGATTCATTTCATATTTGTATGTATGTATGCGTATATGTATGCACACACATATTTATTTATTTAATTCCCTGCAAAGAACGTTTTCTGAAGAGGACAAGACAGTGGGCCTTTTGCCTCAGGCTGGATGTGCCAAGGCGTGCCTGGTGGTTTCAGGGGACTGGAAGCTTCTGCAGATTTCGTTTCTAGAGAAGCCGTCTGGACTCTTTGTCCTTTAGGGAAGCTTCCCATGGAAAACAGCAGCCCTCTCCTAACACGGCTATGGGCTTAGGCCATTTGCGAGCCCGTCCTGCATTCCATTACTTCACCACAACCAGGAGGGCCGGAGAAGAATCCCACCGCCTTATCTCAAGATGCGCTGAAACCTCAGGCTTATGAAAGTAAACAGCATCTGATCAGCCAGATACTGGGTCAGGCTTCGCCTGACATCTGTGCTCTTCTTAGACGCAGGGAATTCACTGCTAATGAGAAGACCCAAGCCTGTGCCTTGGCAAGAGAGAGTCGCAGAGGCTAATGAACAGGCAGGTTAGCTCCTCAAAAGGAGGGAGAGCGTCACATGGCCACACAGGACACTGCCACCTCTTTCTTGTCTGCTCGCTGTGCACTGACTGACCGGGGGTGTCAGTTGTGCCGAGAACAGCTGGTCAGATATTACAGCAGTTGGTTAAGAGGGTAAAGGTCTTGAGAGACTAGCACAATGCAGAAACCCACTGCCGATATTCCACAGTGGATTTTTAAATTGTGGGCGTTTTTTCCCTATTAATTGTTAAGTTGATTGAGTTTTTAAAATCAGACTAGTCTTCAGACTTTCAACTCAGTGACTTGTAACATTTTCTGATTCCTGTGGTTACAATGAGATGGCTTTGGCAAGAAAGAACAAGAATGCTTTGAATTCCATTAGATTAGTAAGGACGGTGTGGTCCGAGAGGAAGGCAGTGGCATGGTAGTACTTATTAAAAGTATTCTTTTAATTTCATTATTCAAAATATTAAATAAGAAAAAAATTGCAGAGAGGGCACAGTAGAGGTCAGTACCTGGAAAATGGCAGAAGCTAAACGTAGAACACTTGGGTGGGACGGAGTTTCTGTTTTCCGAGAGAAAATGGAGTTGAACAGAACACTCTCAGGTGGTAAGCAAGTCCTGCCAGAAAAAGGGAAAATATTATTCTACAGATAAAAGTAAATATAGGAGACAGAACTCCTCTTACAGTTTCTCTTTTATTTTTTTTTTTTTTTTTTTTGAAACTTTTGGGTTTATCAAAAATAAGGGAGCCGAGCAAAAGACATGTCACCCATGAAGGAGTGGGATGAAGTGGAAAGGATCGCTTTGACCACATGTTGAATTATTTGGGGATACAAAGAAGAACCAGCCATGTCCATGGTGGACGCAGAATCCCTCAAACACAGGGGCTTCAGCACAGGTGATTGTTCCCTTCCCAGTTCTCTCTCTTCTCTGTGTCACCTTCCTCCCATTCATTCGATCGACCAAACACACACACACACACACACACACACACACACACACACACACACTCAAAAACCACAGTTGTCTTGAGAAAACAGGACTATTGATACAGAAGACAATCAAAAGGAAATGTATCTTGTAGGGGAGAATATGGGTTAATGATCTGGGGGCAAGTGCCACACCCTGAGAATCCTGTAACGATGCAGGAACCCGGAGGGGAGATTACTTCTGAGCAAGGGGAAGAGACTCGGGTGGAGACTAGACGCTAGGGACCCGCAACTGCTGTGACAGTTCTTTTCCATTCAAACTGTGCTACTCTTGCTCATTTCTGAACTGATTTTCTGCCATCCCAACACATATACTGATGGACTACATGCACACAAACACAGAGAGAGAGAGAGAGGAAGAGAGAGTTGCTTGAGGAGAAGAGGAGGAAGAAGGAGAAGTAAACTTTTGCTGCTGTGGCCCTGCCATAAGAGGTAGGAGTTTTCAAAAGTGGGTAATTTAACAGCACGTGCACGTTGAGGTACGATTTTAAAGTTTATCATTACCATATGCTGAGATTTCCTCATATATGTCTGGATCGATTTAGAAAACCAACAGAAGGTCGCTGCTGGATTTAACCAAGTAACCCTACACGTCTAGAAGCCTGATGGGGTTGGCTGATCCTGAGGGTGCACAGGGCTTGAGGGGCAGGCCACCACTCCTGATGGCCACTCTGATTTACCTGCTCCCAGGGCCAGCAGTCTGCTCAGCAGTCTCGGTGTTTCTTGGGTGGCCACTGAGTTTCACCTCTCAAGGCCTGTGAGACCCTCAGCTGCTGTGGGGCGGTGTACAGAACTGGTCACAGGTGGGAAAACGACTTGCGTGGAACTCTGCCTTCTCCTTTGACTTGTCTAAATGAGCAGAGAGTATCCTCTCTATCCCATAGCCTCTGGCTTCTTCTCCCTTTCCTTCTCTCTCTCTTTTTCCTATCCTAATGGGAAAAGGAAGAAGTTATAGGAACAAAATCAGTAAGTAAATGCTGAAGATTGAAAACGTTGATACAGCATATTTCAGCCAGTGGAGCAAACATTTGTTACATGCTTAGTCGCAAGAATAACTCACATGTGCCAGGCATTGTGCCAAATACTTGAGATAGGTTATTATGATTGAGTCTCATTTCTCCAGCCCTGTGACAGAGGTACATGATACCCTCATTTCGTAGATGATTGGATAAAACAATGGCAGGACTGGGCACTCCACCCATGGAGTGATTCCAAAGTCTGAGTTTTTAAAACCACTCCAACGTGTTGCATGGGAAGAAAAACTTTGGAGATGAGGCCTGTGACAAGTTTTATAACACACTACAGTGTTAGTTAGTTTACGCCTGTGGTGGAGGTCAGGGTTTGCTAACACACCAGGCCTACTAAGTGCCTGCCATGTATTGCAAGAATTTTCCCCTACTATGGAAGTAACTTCTGTGACAGTGGGACGACAGATTAGAAAACTGGACTCAGTAATAATGGTCTACTTGCTGTCAGAGCTCTACTCTCATGATAGAATAAGAGGATTTTTTAAATACATATTAGAAGGGTTTAGTGGTTGACCATTCAATTTCTGAGTATTCACTGGAAATTAATATTTAAGCAATAGGCAAGCAAGCTTAATTGCATTTGTGACCTGCTTTCTTCTATATTTGGGAGGGTGGAGATGAAAATGGAGAACGCACAGTAGATGCATTTTATTGCCAGAGTGGAACTTTACAATCGTACCAGGGGACCTTTTGGTAATGTTTGTAATGTGCTGCTATTGTGATTTAGGAAAGAAAAATGCTACTGCTGGGCTTTATTTTCAGCCGATTTTTTTAAACATCAATTAATGCAATCAAACATAGTACAGGGAAATCTAACTTTTTATTTACATTTCTGGGGGCCGGGGAGGGTTTGTTTGTTTTTGTTAACTCCAATCATTTGAGCTGTACAGTATATGGTTTTCTTGGTATTTTCCAAATCAACTCAGTAAGTGATATTTAACAGTCTATGTGAAACTCTCCACATGAGGAAGAGAACACAGCCTTGTATTAAATAACTTGGTACCATTTGTTGGGAAACAAATGATTCTGCCTTGTCTCACACAGTATGAAAATAATGACCTTTTTTCTTTTTTTGATTTTAAAACCAGATTTTGTTGATAAAATGAATCATCTCATTTTACCCATAACAGCAACATAGACGTATGTTATTTATTCATGAATTAGTCAGATTTTTGAATGCCACATTTGGCACCAAATCTAGATGAATTTGAAAACAATAAAAAGGGAGTATCATATTTTTGGCCCTACTCAAACTTTAAAAGGGCACTAAAATAAGCCATTGAGATAATCAGAAAGGGGTATTCTGTGTGTTTTTCTGATTTTTCTTCCCATTGGTATTCACTGCCTTAACTAAACACACATGAACAGCACATGCTGATGGATAATCCCCTATCTTCCCAAGCACAGGGACCCAGTAAACTGAGTTATCATGCCCGATTTAACTAAAAACTGGCTTTGAAACTGAAATTTATTTCTTTTTCTAATCTGGATCCAAAACCCAAATTTGAGCCAGGTTCTATCGGTAACAACCATATCACTTCAGGCAAATCAGTGAAGCTCATTGTAGGGTTTGGATTACCTGGGAATAGTCTGTGTTGTTGAGCAGATTAATGGAGAATCTGCATGTTCCAACCCACATGCATACACTTTGAAAATCGTAAAGGGTTTATAAATGTAAGTAGTTACTATATTTAAAAGCATCAGGTGGAGAAAATGGGAGGAAAATGTGCCATTGGAATAGTCTTCGCCATGGTAAGAATCTCCTTGTTATGGGACTTCCACAAAAGAAGGAGGCATGAGTTTGACTTGTGTGGACACTTCATTCAACATCTTATGCTTACAAGTCGTGTTGGCCTGAGCACAAGCATGATCTTTTGCAGTAGATGAGATCATATTTAGACCTAATTGGGTGAGTTAAGGCCATCATGACTACTTTAATTTGGAATTTCCCTGGTGTTGTCACTTTGAGATAGAATTGCTAGTATTCATTTCAAAGGAGAGGTGCCCAGATTCTAGGTCCTGTGTGTCTCTTGGTTGTGCCCTTCCTCTTCCCCTTGCTGTCATTCCCTTTGAGAGCGGGACTGTGTGTCTCAGGTAGAGGAAGAAGGCTCAGCGTGGACTCTGCTGCCAATCTCTGTCTTCATCGAGCATGTGCCCTCCTTTTGAGATAGATGCAGTTACGTCTAGTTCGTCTGAGGTTTATTTTATATTTCATTTCTTTGAAGTAGCCCAAGCCAATATTTAATTAAGGGAATTCCTCTTTCCATTCCAGGAGATATTTATTATTTTGTTACTGGGCACTTTTCTCTAAATATAAGTTTTCTACATATGTTCAGTTATTGCAGTTAGTTGAAAATATTATAAAAATATTCACTCAGCTTTATTCTTTTCTGTGCATTTATGTAATGCCAATCTGCATTTATCTACTCTTGTTTTTGCTTTCTGAACTGTCTTTCCTCTAGTTTTCAGAGATGAAAGAACATTAGTTGCTGGTTCAGATCAGACCATACGTCTCCCATTGTGTCCAATTGTTACAATTCTACAAAATTATATAAAAGAATTCACTTTTATCCAGATTGTTGAAATATAAAAAATTCTCATGATAATCTCTGTCTTTAAGGAAACAATTATTGCTACTGTTTTTCAGAGGCCAAGACATCACTCTAGTTCACTTTCTTTCCTAGACTTTTATGTTTTTCTATACTAGAATGAAACTGACAGGTGAGCTAAATATGACTTACTTTCAGAAAGGAAATAAACTTTATAGTTGTAAGTATCCAATTTCTAGTTAGAATTTTTAAGACAGCACTGGAATTCTGTGCTGATCACATCACATATCACACAAAGCCAAGCAGAGCCTTTTAATATATAAAACGTTTAAGCCCATTGATAGATATTTTAGTGACATTATTTCAGGAGATTTCTCTTGTCTTAGGTGAGTTGTTATCAGTCTTCTTTATATTGCCATAGTATACAGTATTTAAATCTTTTAAAAGGATCTTGAATGAGCTGGTTCAGGTTTTAGAAAAATTGTCATAAAGATAGGGGATTAAAATTTAATTGTGCCCAAAACATCTTTATATTTGGCATTATAGTCTTAGAAATATTTAATAGCTTCACAAAAGGTAATATAAGAAATTATTATCTGAGAAAGAGTTCTCCATAATTATTATGTCTCGGTCTTCATTTAACAGATACACTGATTAACCCATCCTTGATTTTTGTTGGGCCTTATGTAACTGTCTTTAACTTTTATTTTTGACATAGCAAAAGTACTTAGAGACATCTACTTTTTCACAGTACTTCAAAACTAAGTAGAAATGAGACAGAAATCTTTGCTACAACATGAATCTTTTGTGTATTCTTCTCTCTCCTTTCCTTCCTTTCTTTTTCCCTTTCTCTCTTCCCTTCTTCTTTCTCTCTTCTCTCCCTCCTTCCTTCCATTCTTCTCTTTCCATTGCAGTGGATGACAGCTCTCCCACTTATGTAGCTCTTGACTGACAAGAAGCAGCAGAAGGAAGGAAGAATGAGTGAGATTCGTTGGAATGCCAGTAACATCTTGGCATCAGCCGATAGTGTCTACTTGTGCTGGTGTATCCAAAATGATGCCCAAGAGAGAAAAACAGGTTAGGAACATATTGAGCTAATCTATTTTCAATACGTGAACATTGGGTTATCTTTTTAGTAAGCCACACATTTTGGATTATATGTATGCATTCTAAGGTTCTTCCCAAACAATTTAGTAGCAAAGCAAGAAATGATCCAGGTACTTAAAGAAGTATAGTTAGCTATAGGTAAAATAGAATCCAGCTACTTACCATTATTTGATCTTTGACAAGCCAATTACAAACATTCAGTGGGGAAAAGATTCCCTATTTAGCAAATGGTGCTGTGTGAACTGGCTGGCGATCTGTAAAAGACTGAAACTGAACCTACATTTTCACCATTAACTAAGATAGACTCTCACGTATCAAAGATTTAAACTTAAGGCATAAAACTATAAAAATACTTGAAGAAAGTGCAGGGAAAACTCTTGAAGGAATCGGCCTGGGTGAATATTTTATGAGGAGGACTCCCCAGGCAATTGAAGCAGTATCAAAAATACATTACTGGGACCTGATCAAACTAAAAAGCTTCTGCA
>CAUYPK010019815.1:0-26206 GCA_963574355.1 Loris lydekkerianus
GCAAATCAAAACCACCCTGAGATACCATCTAACCCCAGCGAGAATGGCCCACATCACAAAATCTCAAAACTGCAGATGCTGGTGTGGATGTGGAGAGAAGGGAACACTTTTACACTGCTGGTGGGACTGCAAACTAGTACAGCCTTTCTGGAATGAAGTATGGAGAAGCTTCAAAGTACTCAAGCTAGACCTCCCATTTGATCCTGCAATCCCATTACTGGGCATCTATCCAGAAGGAAAAAAATCCTTTTATCATAAGGACACTTGTATTAGACTGTTTATTGCAGCTCAATTTACAATCGCCAAAATGTGGGAACAGCCTAAATGCCCACCAACCCAGGAATGGATTAACAAGCTGTGGTATATGTACACCATGGAATACTACTCAGCTATTTAAAAAAATGAAGACTTTACATCCTTCGTATTAACCTGGATGGAAGTGGAAGACATTATTCTTAGTAAAGCATCACAAGAATGGAGAAGCATGAATCCTATGTACTCAATTTTGATATGAGGACAATTAACGACAATTAAGGTTATGGGAGGGGGAGGAAAAGCAGAGAGAGAGAAGGAGGGGGGGTGGGGCCTTGGTGTGTGTCACACTTTCTGGGGGCAAGACGTGATTGCAAGAGGGACTTTACCTAACAAATGCAATCAGTGTAACCTGGCTTATTGTACCCTCAATGAATCCCCAACAATAAAAAAAAAAGGTATACTTTAAAATAACTACAATAGTGGAACTGGAATGTTCCTAACACAAAGAAATGATAAATGCTTAGGGTGGTAGATACTGGAATCAGCCTGATTTGATTAATATATATTGTATGTCTGTATCAATACATCACATGTACCCTGTAAATATATACAACTATTATGTACACATAATAATTTAAAATAATTTTTTTAAAAGACTTTAAAAAACAAAAACAAAAACAAAAACATTTTGAGCAGCTCAGGAAACAAAATTTGGAAAACAATAGCTGAAAATATAAACCAAGTACCAGCATGCCACTCTTTAGAGCTATCCTGTGTACATATTTATGATTATCTATGTTCCTACTCAGAACAACCATGAAAATGTCGTACCTAAACGGAAACCACAAGATCCCTAATCTCCTTGAAGATCCATGAGATTTCCAATCCCATCCTGATTGACTCATACCTGAGTATGTTTATTTTCAACTCTGTTTTTTAAGAATCTTGGTATATAACCTCCTCCCAAAAATAATATTGTTTTGATTTGAGAACATAAATGTTTAAGACTATCATGCAAAATCAAACTGCAATAAATCAACCATGCCATTCCAAAAATCCATTTAAGAAAAATCATTATTAAAAATCACAAGTCAAAATTACAGCTGATTTGTACAGATTTCAGGAGTAGGGCAAGTTTAGAAAGCAAGAGAAATCAATTTTCTAACCTTTATCTCAATAAAAGGCTAATTCAATCCACAGGATATTGTCAAGCAGTGCTTTGACATTCCACCAACAGAAAACAGAAGCTTAAGTCTTTGTCTCAGATGTACCAGAAAGAACATTGAATTGCAAATCAGAACAGTATTCTGGTCTTGCCTCTGTTCCTAACTAGTTGTTACTTGACAGTAGGTAAGTACTTACCACCCTGAATGTGCTAAAGTGTAGCACATTTACCTACAGCAGCTTGCACTGAATAACTTTCAGGCCCTTCCTATTACCAATGTTCTGCAATTTCAGTATGGTAATGAGACTTGGCACTGTCCTCACTGTTCAGAAGTTATTAAAGCACAGCAGCTAATGCTCAAGTTTGGGCTGCTACTATAAAATACTCATGCAACTTAGGAAAAGGCCATCTCTTCTGGGAGAATGAATCATAATAGATGTTCTTTCTAAGCAGACCAAATAAAAAAAAGAAAGCTTGTTTGGTGGGACTATAAGAAAATAGCACCTTCTTCTCTTTGCTTGGTGAGCAAAGCTCAGCCTGAACACCAGAATCCAGCTTCCCCTTCACCATCAGTTGCACGGTCATCTGTACCAGTCCTCTGGGGACATCCTGTAGAGATTCACACACTGGACATCCTTCAAGACCTCATTCTCACACCATCTATCTGCCCTACGTCTACATGAGCTTCTTCTCTTGCTTCTACTTATTGACTCTTAATCTCTGCACACTCCGGCTTGTATAGAGTTTCCATTCACTTCTTACCCACACACCCATCGCTCAGTCCTGAGGGCTCTACAGCACTGGTTCCAAGCCTGCCCACCTCCACTCTGTTCACTAGGACCTAGCATCTCTCGCTAACTAAACCTATTAGACAACTTTCTTGCCTCATATTACTTGACACCAGAATTCAACGCTACAGCTGACACTATAAAAATCTGTATTCTGTTAGTTCTGGTGATGACATCCCGCCCTGCTTCTCCTATCATCTCCCTCTTGCTGCTTTTTAAATGTCAGTGTTCCCAAATCTTACCACTTGTCCTCTTCTCATTCTACAAAGTTCTCTGAAAATACCTTATCTATACCAGAAACTTCAACTTCTCTCATATACTGATGATTTCCAAAGCTCCTGAACTCCAGACACCTATAACTAAGGGAAAGCAGATTTTGGAATTCGCCCACTCATGTTAAGTGTAACGTGTGAGATGTAATTTATCAATTGTCTTCTCTTCTGTACTTCATCTTTCCATATCATCTAAGGCATATGTATGCTACTAACATATTTTAAAAACCTATAGTAGCTATTACTTGTAAGACTTTAAAAGCTCTTTAATGAATCCCATTTTCTAACTGCCCCTTTTACCCAATCACTCAACTCCCTGGGTCTAGTTGCTGCCAACTAGTGGTCTAGTGGACACTATCCTCTCTGTCACCTCAGCTGCTTTAACTGTGGAATTGAAGTAACTCCCTCTTATAGTTAGATAATGCATTTGAAAGGCTAGAACACAGCAGGAGAGGAATAAATGGAATAATATTATTCTTGGAATTATTATTTTTATTACTGGAAGAATTTTGAGGTTCTATAAATTGCAACTGGACCATAACTACTCCCAACTTTACTTGCTATAATAATAATAAGTTAGGATTGAACTTGATATGATTTACTAAATTAGCATTTTTTTCAACTGTTACATAGCAGTGAAAGAAAAGGTTAAATACTAACTCAACATAAGCGATCCCAACTTAATTTAGAATTATAGACAGATAAAATATCCTGAGCATCAAAATTTTAATTAGAAAGAGCCCTCAGGCTATTCTGTATCAGAAGGGTAACTTTGTAGTCACTGAATCAAATCCAAGAATGTATTTGTTAGTTAATGGAACTAACACATGCCTTTCTTTATATTAATAGAAAATTTCTTAGCTTATTACGTAGTAAATTCTTTTTTCTTTCAGAATTTTAGTCTTTGCAACTATACCTCCCATTTGAAATAAGAAATGACTATTAATAAGAAATATTTAGAAAATATTTGCATGAATCTACCTTCTCTTTTTATTTTTAAATTTTTTAAAATTTACAACTATGTTTAGGTGTGTTCAGGCAGAAGGGAAAAATAAAATGTCTTGGTTGAAAGCTCTGGCCAAAATGGACAGTCCAGAGCACATCTGGTACACATCTGGAGTACATAAGCCCAACTTGAAAAAACTGACCTAAGACTTCATTAAAGACAGGGTAAAATACTCTCTTCACAACACTTCCCATTTAAGATGATGTTTGATAAAGAAGCTTTTCATTTGATCTTTCCCTGCAATGGCTTCTAACGTACCTTCTGAAGGCACAGAAAATAATAAAATTCACTTTATATCCAGACTGAAGGTAACATACAAATTGGCAGACTGTGGGAGGAAATTCTGCCAACTTTTGGTGGAGGGATATCAGGAAAAAACAAACAAACAAACAAACAAACAGCAACAACAACAACAAAAAAAAAAAAAAAAACAGAAGAAATACAGCCCTAATTTCACCTGGAAGTAAATTTAGTGTCTTGTGTTTGATATTCAAAGTCCAAATTCATTTTTAGTACTCTTTTCCCTATAAAAACTCATTAACTGAAAACAAAGGTCCAAGGCTTTGAAACAGAGCTTACTTCTTTTCCATCATGTATTTACTTCTACTCAGAGACCAGCAGAAAGGTGAGAGGCAGGAGGCAAGAGGCAGAGCTTGAGAAAGAACATGTCCACGGGTTACAGATGGCTCAGAGTCAATGTGGGCACTCAACTGAGTAGACAGTACGGACCTTCATGTTAAAGTTTAAGGTAGAAGTGGCTGGTGAAGTTATCTTTTCAATTGAGTACAATCATAGGAAGGGAGAATTATCCAAACCCGGAATCCTCAGACCTTCCATTTCCATTCTATTCTTCCCCATTTGCAGAAGGGCATCAGCACCATTTCTGAGTTACTTCAAGTCTTCTCTCTTGCCATAGATTGTAGAGTATTATACCCACCTCACATTTAACACCTCTATCTAATCCCTTCTCTGATATCTTAAGTAGTTGAGTTTAAGTGTCAATTAGTTACAGATATAAAAATGACTTGTCTATTTTATAACCTTCTTTAAAAAATAGGCCACATGCATAACAAAATTTTCACAGCACTTTTAAATCTTCTCTGGGATGACACAGGAATCAAATTATAATATGTTGTGGTAAGTAGATCCAACACGTTCCAATAAAAAACAAGAGCACTATAATAAGAATGAGAAAGAAGATTCAAAATCTGAGAAAAATTTTGAGAATGTGATATAGTATCTGTATAACCTGTTATCTGTATAACCTGTTACACAAATATCAATGTTGTAATAATTTTTTTTTAAATGTGATGGACTAAAATTGCCTAAAATGAAATAGGAAGCCTTGGAACATCAATAATGATAAATGGAACTGGAGAAGTGGGGGAAAATATTTAGGACCAAAGTCTTTTAAAAGCAACTTCTTTAAAGCTTTAAGAAAACCAATATTTTCTACATACAAATTATGCAGGAGCATAGAAAATATCCATGATTTTGAAAATTATTTTATAAAACTAGCTTAATTCTAACACTAAACATTTCAAAAATAAATTTCCAGACTGATATCATTTTGTTACTTTGTTAATATCACTTTATTGATGTAAATAGCTTCAATTATATAACAATCTGAATGGGTGCAAAGTTGACCAATTAGTTTATTTCAAGAATGTAAGATACTCATTCATTGAATAGATTCAATATTCACATAATTCCTCATTATCATTAAATAATGTAAAAAAACAAAACTACATGATCATCTTAATAGATAAAATTTATAAGATAGATTGTAAAAAGCAAAAGGTTTATTTTTCTTTCAAGTATCACAGTAAGTTTTGTCAGTCCAGGACTCATGGTGACTGAAGCACGGAGCCCTTCCTGCTTCTGACTGGACATAGCTGGCTCACTACCACATCCCAAGTAGTAAGTACACAGGACTTAGTTTTGTTTCTCAGTTAGACACAAATTATGCATGTGCTCCACTGCAATGACTGCTTGGCTGTCTAATAAATATTGCCTAGAACTCTAAATAATACAGCCTTTATTTTGGGCTAACTCCCAGGTACTCCAAAAAAGGGAGAATGGGTACTAGGTATTAGCTTTAGATCACACTGATTTTACATACCAGTATTTAATTCTAACCCATGAGAGAAAAAGAGATAGAGGTATAGAATAATATTTCAAAAGTGTTCAATAGACTGCAGCTATCTAAATCATAATGAGCTTTGATAATTATATCTGCATTATAATCTGCAGATTTTCAGCATCTGTTTGGGAAGCAAATGTTCATAATATCCTTTTGCCTTAACGTGGGTAATGATCAATTTGTTTTGATTTAACATAAACAATTTACTCACACAAATAAATATGCTTTTTTCTCTCACAAAGACTTTTGCTAAGACATTTAAAATTTGTTATAAATAGTGTTTGATTCTCATTAAATCACTTTGCCCCCCCATGGTTATTTTTTGTGTGATTTTATAATATGGATCCTAGCTCTGCAGATGTATCTTTAACATTGTTATCCATAGCTTGTCACACAGATGCTTAAAATCACCATTTTATGATTCTCACCATATTACCAACTCATCATACCCAGCTCTGTAGGAGGCAGTGCTTTCTCTGGAGGGAAGAACATCTTCCCCATGTTCTCTTTGTCAATGAGAAAAATAAGTTTTCCCATACCTAGAGAAATCTGTAAGCTGTTTGCTATGTAGAAATTTATTAATCTTCCTTAGGGTTCATAGGTGGGAGGATTATATTTAATACTATTTATCAATAAAAAGTTTCAGTCATGATCATTGTTGTCATGTTTTGGTCTATTCAGAATGCTCACACTAACAAGTCTTGAAGCAGATCTATCATATCTGTAAATCAAAGCAACATAACTGTATTCAGTTATGTCGGAAATGTTTAACTACATAATCAGGATTATCATGTGTAAAGTTTTGACACGAATTCCTGCTCTTCTCAACAGATTCCCGCTCCTGGGAATCACGAAGCACAGTGGGCATCCCAGGCACAGAAGGGGCCAGGCCGGGGGCAGCGGACGGACGGCCTGACCTCCAGACCTGGTGCGCCAGCGCTCCCACTGAGCCACCCACCGCCTCTCCCAACCCGCCCTCAATGGGCCCCGGCGCCGTCTCCGCCCAATCCCCTCACGGAGTCCCGCTGCCCAGGCCCCGCCCAGCAGCAGGCCCCGCCCAGGACCGGCTCCATCACACAGGCAGCGCGGGGCGCCCACAGAACCTCCCACCCCGGGCCTTCCAGACTTGCGGGCTCACCCCCCTCCTTCCTCTTAAGACAGAGGGTGGGTTTGGGGGGAGGGGTTTGTTTGTTTGTTTGTTTTGAGACAGAGCCTCAGGCTGTTGTCCTGGGTAGAGTGCTGTGGGGTCACAGCTCACAGCAACCTCCAACTCCTGGGCTCAAGCGATTCTCCTGCCCCCGCCTCCCCAGCAGCTGGGACTACAAGCGCCGGCTACAACGGCCCGCGATTTTGTTTGAGTCTTTATCGTTGTTTAGCAGGTCCAGGCCGGGCTCGAACCCACCGGCCTCGGGTATGTGGCCGGCGTCCTAACCACTGAGCCAGCCAGGACCCCCCCCCAACTCTTCTTTAGAGTTTCTGTCCAAAGCCTTCTGACTCACATTAGTTTCATAAGATACGATTGAATTAAGAGTGTTACATTAAACACTTTTTTCAGGGTAGGGTATATATAAATATTTTTCAAAATAACTTATAACTAGCTTATTAAAGTAGAAGAGGTAGGGCAAAATGGAAAAGAAAGTTAAAGAGAAATGAGATTATGACAATAACAAAGACCTTCTGGCCAATTTCAAACATTGTTATTTTCTTTTTCTAATTCATAACATGCATTTCTCTTGTGTCCTTTAGTTCTAGAATATTGGAATTGGAAAGCCTATATTCTTGCCTTGATTTATCACTAATCTTCTGTGTAATCTTCTATGTAACCTTAAGTCCCTTCTCATTTCTCTGCTTCATTTTCTTATAAAATGAAAGGCTGGGACAAACCCTATGATGCAATGTACCATTTAACTCTCTCTCATCAAATGTGGCTGTTTCTATTTTACTATCATTTAAGACTGACACCAGCTGTAGGAAAGAAGTCATGCCACTAGTAGAAATACAACATGAAATTTTTTTTTGCTAATTGGCATCAGTATTATTTTGTATAATAAACTATATTGTCTCAAATTGTATTAAATAGTACTTACACATGCTATACTAAGTTATTTAAAATGAACTATTTAATGATAAATAACATCAAAACCTTCTATGGTCCTTTTCCTCATTAGATTAGGTCTTAGCAGTTATGCAAATAATGTTATGTATATGCTGGTAATACTACTCTTCCTACACTATTTTTACCTAAAGTTAAAGTTAAGCAATTATTCTCTCATTTCCTGTTTATATTCCATATTCCAACCTATCAGTCAAAACTGTGATTATTCTCAAACATGATGCCACACTTATATATAGAATTATTTAATGGCCAAGGAAGCTGGCTGTACATTAAACTGACATATATCTCTGCATAATAAAGCATTCTTCTGACATTGTATTTGTCATGGACTCTCTACGTAAAAACCAATTAGAAACTTTTGATTTTATAGCATTTTCTCAGTGCTGCAGTAATCTGTATTTTCTAAGGGAAGAAAAAATATAGCCCATTTTTTAGACACATTACATGCATCTTGAAGCACATTTGAGAAAGTTTGCTGAATATACACACAAGTCTTTATTATTTTTATTTCCCAGATAGGGAAGTGTATTAATTCTGCATGAAATTGTTTAGTAAATGATGGCTTGCAAGGCAAGTTTATCCCATTGCCTGTTTTTGCATAGCCCGTGAACTCAGAATGAATGGTTTTTACAATTTAAGTGGGTGAAATAATTCAAAAGAAGAATTTTATTTCACGACTTGAGATAATTTTACAAATACCAAATTTCAGTGTCAATGAATAAAATTTTAAATAAATGAAACTTTATTCACGTTACTTTCATTTATTGATGTTTTATCTGTAGCTGCTTTTATTAATTTGTTAATGGGACTAGTTTTCTCTTGTATGCTTGCTTAAATGCAATCAACGGTTTTTAATTAGTACTTTTTAAGTAAATAATTCTAAGCTATGCTAAATACTGATAAACAGAGTAGATAATAAATCATTAAAAATATGGAGGTTAAAAAGAAATCTTAAAGACTTTAAACAATTAGTATTAAAATAAAAAATAATGGGTGGTGCCTGTGGCTCAAAGTAGTAGGCCCATATACCAGAGGTGGTGGGTTCAAACCTGGCCCTGGCCAAAAACTGCAAATAATAAATAAAATAAAGTAAAATAAAATAAAGAATAAAATGAAGGAAAGTAATGACGGTTCACCCTGATGTAATAAATACATAGGCTCTCTGTAACCAAGTTCATGTGGTTATACATGTAGACTAATTTCTGAAAGGTCCATCATGGAACACGTATCTACTCTAGCCCCTTGCTTTGTGGATGAAACAACTCAGTAAAGATCACAATATTAGTGAGGCTTCTTTCAGTTACAAGGTGTATAAATCCAACTCAGGTGGGCATAAGCAAAAATAAGGTCATTTATTAGCTGATGATAACTGAAAAATACAGGATAGCACTAGGTCAAAACCTGGCAGGGCTCAGGAACCAAAGGATGTCACAAGGATTCGACCTTGTTCCACTGCTCATGTCCATTCTTAGGCAAGATCCCTCTTCTGGAGAACAGAAGGACAGCCTGTAGCTCAAGGCTTACCCTTCCGTCATCAGTGCTTCAGTGGAAATAGTGAGACCTAATTCTGTGACTTGAGATTGTTGGCTGTGACTGGGAAATGTATTTATCTTTAAACCTACCATTGTAGGGTGGAATGGACTGATGTAACAGGTCTGTTCCAAATGTCCAGCTGTGGATCTGCAGGCAATCTGTCATGCCTAAAATGATGAACTGATGAAATGGAAGAAAGGTGTTTTCCCTAAGCCATCTACCCCCACATATTCCCTCTAACAAAAATAATGTCATTATGAAAAGAAAGGGACACTAATGCTTGATACAACATCAGGTGCAATGTTACATGTTCCCTCCAGGACACCTTTGTTTACAGATGTGTGCACTTTCTATTGCACTGTGCATAAATTACCTAGTCTATGAAAGAACAGCATAAAATAGTTTAACATTAAACTATAGTGAAATCACATAAATATATAAGAATAGTCATTAAAATATACAAAAACTGTATAGGATATATACTTCAAATGTTGTTTTTATTATTTGGAGGACACTAAAATGTATGACACAGAACATAAAGATGAGAAGGACACTGTTCCTACAGAGGCTGTGTTGAAGAGGAAGAGGAAGATAGAAGGCAGACTATGCTGTGGGGTCAGGGTTATTAACACACTGATCAAAACTGTTAAAAAATGCTGGACACGGGTTTTAGCCACAGTATGATTTTATCCAATAACTTATAGGTATATTAAACTAATTTTAATAAACTTAAAGACTACCACATAATTATCAAAGGAAGTTTCCTTCATTTTCATCTTTTTCTAACTACATGAAAACATGTTCTATTTAAAATCTAGTTACATAATAACATACTGTGTTTATTATTTGGGACCTTTTAAGAATTAGTTTGTAGGCTGGGCGGGGTGGCTCACACCTGTATTCCTAGTGCTGGGAGACTGAAGACAATAGATGGCTTGAACTCGGGAGTTCCAGACCAGCCTAAACAAGAGCTAGACCTGTCTATACTAAAAACAGAAAAAAACTAGCCAGACTTTGCAGCAGGTGCCTGTAGTGCCAGCTGCTTGGGAAGCTAATGCAAGAGGATCACTTAAGCCCACAAGTTGGAGGTTGCTGTGAGCTATGATATCACAGCACTCTACCCAGGGTGACAAAGTGAGACTATGTCAAAAAGAAAAAAAAAAAAAAATTAGATTTTACATTAATATATTCATTTAAACTTTCCTTTGCATATTTTATATATATATATGTATATATATATAAATATATATATATATTTATGTATATATTTATATGTATATATATATATATAAAATTTATATATATATATATATATATATATATATATATATATATATATATATAAAAATAATGAGAATAAAGTTAAATAGCATACATTTAAACATTCTAATACTGGATTTTTTTATAACCATGAAAAGAAATTTTATAGTTCTGAGTAATTACTTTTTTTTTTTTTTTTGAGACAGAATCTCACTATGTCACCCTGGGTAGAATGCCAAGGTGTCACAGCTCACAGCAACTTCAAACTCTTGGGCTTAAATGATTCTCTTGCCTCAGCCTCCCAAGTAGTTGAGATTACAGGCACCCACCACAGCACCTGGCTATTTTTTTATTGTAGTTATTATTACTGTTGTTTGGCAGGCCCGGGCTGGGTTCGAACCTACCAGTCTCAGCGTCTGAGGTTGGCACCCTAGCTGCTGACCTACAGGCGCCAAGCCTAGTAATTACATTTTTTTAATGTCAGTAAATGCTTACAATAATACTTATATATGAGACAAAATAAACCCAGCTAAATGACAGTTTTACATTCATTCAAATAAAACTTCAAAGTATTTTCCAGTGGTTCCATTTGCTTACTATTTAAAAGTTTATCAGAAATTACTCTGTTAGCTACTCCTTGGGAGGGAATTTACAGGTAATATATGAAAACAAATAATTTTACCAAAGTCTCTATTTTTCTTAACTGCAAAGGGATATCAAATTTTAGTACAAACTGGTCATGCAATTTGATGTTTAACGCATAGTCACCGCATAACCACCATTTCTATCTTTCATTTGCTAACAGTTAATAAGCATTCATTTGAGGCATTTTCCAGGTACATAAATGGAAATCTCTCCAGAAGCAGATGGTTAAACATCCACCAAAATAAAAAGACAAAATTTATTAGAAGCCAAGTAATTGGTCCAGCAATGCCAGACATAATGATTTCCTCCTCTGACACTTTAAACCCTGGCAACACTGGCAATAAATTTTTATAAATTCTAGTTTTATTTCATTTTCATTTTAGGATTATTGCAATGTTATGCTTTACCTTCTGACATAATATTGTACAGAGATTTTTTTTTTAGTATTTTCAAGCAGAATGTTTATATGATGCCTTTATTTTTTAAGATTTGGTTTTACTAACAGAAGACTATTTAACAATACACCATATTGAGTCTGAAAGTAGTAAAGATAAGGTTTCCACATGCCTCTTTTAGAACACTGGCTATTAGGGGAATTTTCCTGAAAATATAAATAAACAGAAGAACTTGAAAAGTGCCCTAAGTCATATAAGAAGATAAATCTTTCTAATTATGTCTTATTTACATTTTTGCTTTTTTCCACCCTGCAGATTAAAAAGTTTTCTACTTCTTAAATGTTATTACTTCTGCTAGGAGAGGAAAGTGACTAAAGGCTTTATCAAACATAAAGCCCCCTTTTTGGCAGCCAATTATTCAAACAATTAAACAGCATACTAAGAAAAAATATCCATACTTTGAGATTTGAGATTTGCAACTATAATCCAATTCATCTAAAAATATGCTATGTTTATGTAAAGAAAACTGTGTGTCTGGAAAAAATGTGCTGAGAGCTATTTTTCCAAAATTTCCTTCCAGCAATTATCTTATTGTTTAGCTGTTTCTTTCTATGAGCAAATATATATTTAATGGAGATTGAACTATAGTTAAAAAGAGTGAAGAGAGCTATCCAAGCATCGGGGATATAAAAACACAATTTTTAAAAAAAAATTATCAAATCGTAGCTTCTGTTTTCAAAATAGTCTTTTAAAAGGTATTGTTAAAATTTTCTCCAAATCTCTACTTTATCTAAAGTCTTTCTGGGCTGCCACTAAATGTAAAATTTTCAGCCCAAAGGTCATTGTAAAGTAAAACTGAAGGAAGAATCCGGATGGAAAGCATTACTGTTTGACATCAGTTAGTGCAGGTACTGGAGTCTCAGAACAGCTGAAGACAAACATCCCATAAATACCCATCTGAGGCTCGGCCATCATGTGTCTTTCTCCTGTTCGGGGGCATAGGGGTCCCTCTCCTATCTATGGAATGGGCCCTCTTCCTATGTTCTAGACCCTCTTTCCTCTCATTTTTCAGTCTTCTTTCTCCTAAAATTTCTGTTTCCATTTACTTCCCATATACCAAAGAGAAACAAATTATTTCTCAAATTCTGATCTGTCTTCTGAGTGTCAGCCTTATAAACCTACTTATTTTCTGGCCGTCTCCATTTTTTCTTTGTCCTGCAGATACCACAAAGTCAAATCTTAACACATCCACGGGACACATTTTGGATAGCAGGACATTGTCTGTAATTATAAAATCAACATCAGTTTAGTAATGTGCCTTGTCTACCCCTGTGCTATGAGCTTGACATTCTACCTCACTTAATTCACACATTCACTTCTGAGGTGAATCACCCTAATTTTATGAGTGAAGAAATTAGAATTTCGAGAATTTAAGTAATGTTCCCAGTGTCAACGAGCT
The DNA here is from genome assembly GCA_963574355.1 of Loris lydekkerianus. Lineage (NCBI taxonomy): Eukaryota > Metazoa > Chordata > Mammalia > Primates > Lorisidae > Loris > Loris lydekkerianus. The sequence goes on from CAUYPK010019815.1 coordinate 13,038, forward strand.
CTGAGAGGCAGACCTGAGGATTAAAGGTAGTTTTCCTGACAATGAAACTCTTGTTCACAAACACACCTCTCTGCCTCTCTCACACTGTCTCACAGAACCTTGTATGTTGATGACAAACATGGGACACGGTCACTTATCCGCACTTGAAGCCAGGTATCAAGCCACTGAAAAGCAAATAAACTATAGTGAAGTATTTTACCTTTCGGTCATTTGACCTCTCACAGCAGCAAGTACTGGGACTGAGTAAAATGAACAAATCATTGGTTTTTTGAGTCTCAAATGGATTCTCTCCTCTCTTCTGATAGGTATTTTCTTATTTCTAAACCTCATTTAATCTGCATATTCCAAGTATAGCAATGAATATAAAGGGGGATACTGGCAAAATTATAGTACTTGTATATCTATATTTTAAAATATTCCTATCATAATTTCATCTTACATTCACCTAAATATACATTAAAATAGCCACTCATAGTACTTAATGTTTATATTTAATATTTTAAAAGAATTCTATGTTGATGGTTTGAACTTGTTTTGGTGAGATTATCTTTCATCCATATCATGAGCTCATGTGCTCTGGGGAAGCACATGGTGATTACAAAAGCAGAGTCCCATTCATCGTGGGCTCCCTAGCTTTTACTACCTGCCAAGCTTTGTGCTAAGAGCTTTATATGAGTCTTCATACAACAGAAAAAAGTTTAACATAGCCTGATAGGTAGTAAGTCTTACAGTGATGTTTACACAGTTATTGTTCTTATTACTGTATGTAGGACTGTATTAATCCTGTTAGATATTTAGATTAATCCTAATAATTGATGAGGCAGTTTCTACTGACCACATTATATAGATAAGATCATTCCCAGTACACCTGACTCAGCTGAAACTTAATGGAGGACGAGGTTTTCTTATTCCCAAACCTCTCATTTGAACATGCTATGATGTTTAAGTTGGGTTTTCCTAAGTTAAATCACCATGAAATATGTATACGATAACTATTTAATCTCATCGGTACCAATTTAAAAAACAAGATTCCATATTTCAAGTAACATATTGGCAATAATTATGTATAATTAGAGTCCCTTTGAGCAGCGGCCAATGCATAGGGAAGTTTTTAATTGTTTGTTACTGGGAGTAGAAGGTTAATTAATGTCTCTGTAGGAAAATTTGTGATTGACATCTAAGTCCCAACATATACATAGCCTTGGATCCAATAATTCCATGTCTAGGTCTTAAAGACATGATCTGAACATGTGCAAAGATAATTTATGAGTAGTAAAAGTGGAGAAAGAAGCTAACCTTTAGAGTTAGACTAAGTAAATTATTGTATTGCCTCATGATAGAGCACTATTAAAAAGCACACTGTAAACAATACTTTGGGCACAGGTTTTATTCACAAACTATTGCTAAATAAAAATGCATGCTAGGAAAATAGTACCTTTCTGTGAAGAAAACATTAGATAGACAGACAGACAGACAGACAGACAGATAGATACATTCATACACACAACCATACATAAACCCTTATATAAATCCCGAAAGAAATTGAACTGGTCAATTGAACATGGTTGATTAGCAGGAGATTTTGGTTGATTGGGTAAAACTATTTGTATCATTTACATTTATTCACATAGAATGCATATTGGTTTGTTTGGGGGCGGGGCGTTGGTGTTGTTTGTTTTGACAAGAGTCTCATTCTGTGGCCTGGGTAGAGCATCGTGGCATCATCACAGCTCACAACATCCTCTGGGCTCAAGCAATCTTCTTGCCTCAGCCTCCAGAGCAGCTGGGACTACAGACGCACACCACAATGCCTAGCTATGTTTTTTGTTCGTTTGTTTGTTTTGGATAGAGAGAGAGTCTAGCTCTTACTCATGCTGGTCTCCAACTCCTGAGCTCAAAGAATCCACCTGCCCTGGCCTCCCAGAGTGCTAGGATTACAAGTGGAAGTCCATATTACTTTTTTATTAGCAAAAATAGTGTTATTTTTTAAAAGCTGGTTTAACAAAAATTAGAACATTCAATGGGTTCTCTTCTATTAGGTTAAAGAAGTTCTGTGTGGAAGAAGCTGATGACATCTCTAAGGAAAGGAGTTGATGACACAGACACATAAATCCAGGTTCACAGTTTGACTCAAAGTTGTGGTGCTAAGACCTACCCTGACAGCATGGAGTTTCCTCCCTTAAGAAGCAGAGTCTATCTTCACAGGGAGACTGCAACTCATCCTTGTCCTTTCCTTACAGATGCATCGTGTAGAGTGGAAGATTGACAGCTTGCTAAAAGCTAATTAGGAGAGGAGGGAAGGAACAGGCTTCGTGTAGTCACGTAGGTGCACTTTCCTCCCTCAATTACGCTGAACACTAAACCTCTCACAAATACAAGTGGGTGACGAGTACATTTACTGAACATATAATGCTTATATCTGTTAAAAGCAGAACTCGTGGATTCAGAAAAATAGTGTAAAATAAACAACTTTTCGTTGGCATTGAAAATATGTGCATATTTCTTACAGGGGAAAATGGCATTCCAGCTCATTAAATTATGTCAAGAATTATAGCTAAAACTCAACACAGACTGTCACCAAGCATCACACAAAAGATACGGCATGGGTTGGCAGCTGAATACTACAGACTGCAAATAATGACAAGAAAAACCTTTATTCCCAAACCACTTACTGCACATTGCAGCCAGCTCTGCACACCACAGAGGCACTGACATTAAGCATAGGGAAATCAGGTTCACACCCACATCAAAAAATGTGTTTGTTAGGACAGAGGTGTGGGAGGGAACTCTGATAGCTGCACAAATGCACCCAGCATCACTAGAAAGAGCAGTCTGGGGTTCCTGCTCCAACCAGCCCCTCCAAAGGAGCCCAGGCATGAAGGAAAATATCCATCATTTTCAAAATTTTCGAAAGATTTCTGAAATCAAGCAGATGAGGCATAGATTAGAGTCCTTCTATTAGACTGTATTGACTTTCAAATCAGGTCAAATGAAGCCCAGATTGGATAAAGCAATCCAATCAAATTTCCATTTCAGTCCAGGTAAAGGGGGCTGAAGGACCTAAATTATGCAGAATGTGGCCTCCGTCTCATTTTCTCTTCACCATCAAATTTTGTCAAATATAAAATTACCCAAGGAATTATAGTCATACAGGACAAACAAAAAATTGTATTAAAACTCTTCTCTTGATTATACATTTATACAAATATTGATTGCTGAATCCCAACTCTGTACAACACACCTGAATTTGGCATGATCAATTCGTTTAAAGAGCTAACAACCTAAGTCACATTGTTAACACAGAACATCAAATTATAAGACTAGAAAGCGCTGGAGAAGATACACACAGATATAGTCAAAAGCATGGGGGAAATGGAGAGACGTGCAAGGCAGCCTTGCAAGGGAGTGTCTCGCTTTCCAGCTGGATCTAAACCGATGACAGGAGCTCAGAGACTTGATTGGGATCACCCTCCTTTCCAGCACACATCACATGTCCCAGTGCACTCCTAAGACTTGCCAGTCAGACTTTACTCTTGATGACTAATGAACAACCTGGGCCTGGGTGAGGAATCACTGACAGCAATACGTCCCAGGAGCAGAGAAGGCCACCCCTCACGCTTCCCTGCAGCAACAAGGCAGGTGTTGCACTGAAGGCAGCTGCTGACTTACCTTGCCTGTGTTAACAAAGCTTCAGACAGAAGTCCAATTTCTGCCCTTTTTTAATGTGATATTTTCCTCCACATGTTCACTGCGATTCATTTTAAATGGGTTCAATTTGGAATTATCACAAAATAAAATATGACCATACATTACAAAGATGAGGAAGGTGGTGCAATGCTTCCTGCCTAAAAGTCTTTTAATTTTCCAAAAAATTTTTGTGAAGATTAACTGAACATTTAAAATAAGGTTTTTGTAACAAAAAAATGATGAAATGTTTCAATTCCTTTTTGTGTGTTTTGCTTTGTCTAATACTGGCTGGCATGTCTGTGTAAGACTGTCATATAGTCACTGGCTGGCATGTCCGTGTATGACTGTCATATAGTCACTCATTATCTGAATTTCCTGTCACCTCTTTTGGAAAATATAAGCAAACACATTTATTACTAATGATGTTGGGAAGGAATTGATTTTTCTCTGTTTTACTACTTAGTGAATAATTCTTTAGCAATAGCAAAACATTAAATGTTAAATAGAAACACAACATTACTTTTTGAAGTGGATCTGGAATAACAAAATGTCACAGCTTCACACTTGGGAATTTTTGTTGGGCTCTCTAAATGTGGTTCTCACTTTTATAGACAATAATACAAGAAGAGGTGAAAAAAATCAGACAACAGGGAAGGAAATTTGCCTGTAAAATGCAAAAATGCAGATCCCTCAAACTTAAGAAGCTGAATTACCCCCAAACCCTCATGCCTGGTTCATTACCAAGCCTTACAGTTAGCTGACAGCAGATGACACCAAATGCTTCCCACTCAGGGGTAGACACACCAAGTACCGGAGAGAGGGCGGAGCTCAAAGGTCACTGCCTGTGATTTCACAGGAGTCCAATTCTGGCCTGAGGTGCTTTTCTAAGTGAGAGTGGGGTGGGAGGGGGCATTAAAGCCAGAAGAACTGGTTCTGAAAACCAAAGGAAAAAAAAAACAAACACTTGCTTCAGCAAGGATTGGGTTGGGGTTGCAATAATTAGAAAAATGCATAACATCCTCTGGAAGAAAAAAGTACTTTTAGATGTTTTACTAGTTTGAGAACTGTAATCTGTACACTAACAGTCCAAAAAGAGAATAAAGAGTAAATTAACTGAATTTTTGATCAAATAAATGTATGAAAATTTAGTTCACCATTAACTCACAAATCTGTACCTGTCCCATTTTCCTGGTTGCCAGGAATATTACTATTTGAATGGAAGATTTAGTTGGTCATACAAGGTAATATGTAAAGTTGTTATAGACTCTGAAAAGAAGAAAAACAAATATAATTCTTTTTATTGACATAACCCAAATTTTTTATTGAATTTTGCTTTTAAAAATTATTATTTTACTCTTAATGATAATAAAAGAAAATCTTTTTTGAAAAATTGAAAGAATTCAAGACATCGAAAAGAAAATCTTAAAACTAAACCTTGAACTATAACATTCAGGACTTGTTTGTGCTTTTATGAAATCAAGATGTATGTGCTGGTAAAACCTGAACAATATCCCAATTACCTCTCATCAGTCTGAGGGGACCTCATCCCACCACGGTCAAGGCCAGTCTCCTGCAGGTCTCAGTGCAAGTTTACATTTCCCATCTTGTTTCAAGCTGTCACCAGTAGAATGGGGTTCTTTATGAAGTTATTTTTATAAGTTAATTAAGCAGATGTGACTCTAAACCTAACCCACCACAGATAGTGCTCGTCATAAAAACAGCAAAGAATAGTAAAGCAATCACTATAAACGTCAAAACACAGACGTGCTTCATTCACTATCCAATGAAATTTACGTATTTTATATATGTGTGTGTGTGTGTGTGTATTTCCCTGAATGTTCCTGACCATGGTATTTCCTGAAAAAAATGTTCCAAACCCTAGAATACACTCAGTGACTAGAGAGTGAGCACCCCAGTTCTGCATGTGTGAGGACTCTCCCTGATTGCCAGCATTCTAACTGGGAACAAACAGCCAGTGCTCCGCAGTGTTTGTGGAAGTTTGTTTATAACAAGGGTGTTTTCAGGATGCATAACACATGTGTCTCCACGATGTGGTGTTAATTAGAAGCTCATGATGGTTTCTGATGAATAGTGAAATCATCACAATAGGAGAGGAAGAGTCTATCAGGGGTCCTCAAACTGTGGCCTGTGGGCCACATGAGGCGGTGTGATTGTATTTGTTCTCGTTTTGTTTTTTACTTCAAAATAAGATATGTGCAGGGTGCATAGGAATTTGTTCATAGTTTTTTGTTTTTTTTTTCTTTTTTCAAACTATAGTCTGGCCCTCCAACGGTCTGAGAGACAGTGAACTGGCCCCCTGTTTAAAAAGGTTGAGGACCCCAATTCATCAAATGCATAGTTAGCTCCTGAGTAATCTACAGATGACTGCAGGACACTTATTTCTAACTCCCATTTCTTGTTCCCTTGTAAAAGTAACTAAAGAAAACTGTGCTAAGCACACAAAAGCCCATACAGATGTATGTATATACATATAACTCTACCTATTACCTGTTTATCCTTCTATCTCTACCCACCTATCTAAACAATCCCTCAAAAGCTTTTTGGCTGTCGTTTATTTGAAAATCCAGCATAATACATTTTGATGTGCTTAACATAATGCATGGAAGTGAAAGTCATATCTAGTCAACCTTTTAAGTCAACTGTTTTGCTTTAGGCTTCCAGTCACTGGAGGAGGAGGGAGACAGTATGCACGAAGCTGTCACTCTAAAACATTTAGAGAGTCCTGATTCTAATTAAGCATATCAGCTCTGATGCCTGACTTCAGTGAGACAAAGGGTGCCATCAGTTTGATAAGACTCTGCTAAGCAGGGTTTAAAATTAATTCATAATTTCTTTTATGTTTGTCATATGTTGTGAAAATGAAGTGTCATTCACTTTTCATAAGCCGTGCACAAGCAAAAGATTTAATTTTAGGCAGTGTTCTTGAAGGCCTGAGTGGTTTGGGGAGTAAATGATGAGTCCAGGCCATGATCTTTGGATAACTGGAGCAGCAAGCAAGACTACCCGGCATGCAGATATGACGCTCACTCTGAAGTGACGTTCCCTTCCATTCTACCCACTTGCAGACATGACACTCACTCTGAAGTGATGTTCCCTTCCATTCTACCCACATGCAGATACAACGCTCAATCTGAAGTGACGTTCCCTTCCATTCTACCTGGCATGCAGATACAACGCTCACTCTGAAGCAACCTTTCCTTCCATTCTACCCTCATGAAGATATGACGCTCACTCTGAAGTGACGTTCCCTTCCATTCTACCCGCACGCAGATACCACACTCACTCTGAAGTGACGTTCCCTTCCATTCTACCCGGCGTGCAGATACCACACTCACTCTGAAGTGACGTTCCCTTCCATTCTACCCACATGCAGACATGACACTCACTCTGAAGTGACGTTCCCTTCCATTCTACCCACATGCACATACGACACTCACTCTGAAATGATGTTCCCTTCCATTCTACCCGCACGCAGATACCACACTCACTCTGAAGTGACGTTCCCTTCCGTTCTACCCACATGCAGACATGACACTCACTCTGAAGGGATGTTCCCTTCCGTTCTACCCACATGCAGACATGACACTCACTCTGAAGTGACGTTCCCTTCCGTTCTACCCGCACGTAGATACAACGCTCACTCTAAAGTGACGTTCCCTTCCGTTCTACCCACATGCAGACACGACACTCACTCTGAAGTGATGTTCCCTTCCGTTCTACCCACATGCAGACATGACACTCACTCTGAAGTGACATTCCCTTCCGTTGACACAGCTGGAGAACTTCCCCTTATTTTCCTCCCCTAGTTACATGAGCCCTAACAGCTACACCAAAGCCCCTCGACCAGACCGCACCAAGTTAAACACTTAAATTGTTTCTATAATTATTGCAAATAGTCATGAAGATTCAGAAGTAGTGAAAGTAAATAATGACCACGGAGCAACTTACTGACAATATTCACAAAACACAGTTTAAATCGATATTTGCTACTATAAATGTCTAAGTATAAGCAACTGGCTGGTTCTAAGAATAGCTGGTAAACAAATAGAGATTCAATCATCTTTAATTATGAGAATTATATCACTATCAAATATTTCTGGGAGACAAATTATAAATCAAACATGAAATCATGACATAACAGGATATGATTATTGTAAGATCGCAAGGAATTTTAGAGGTCAGATAATGTCTCTTCATGTGCTGGTGTTCTCAGAGGGGTCAGTCTCCTTTCGTGTTGTTGTTCACACTTGAAGTGAAAGAGTTATTTCTAAATTTCACTTCTTCAGGACAGTTCCTAAGAATCAAATATATCAAATCTGTGTAGATACCAAAACTTTTAGTATCCATATAAATACTACAACTCAGTAAAGACAAACCTATATTGATCAAGTTAATAGGTTCTATTATTTCCTCAAGTGAGAAATAGGTATAATATACACTGTAGATCAGAAATCTACAACACAAAACTATCGCAGTGTGAAATTCATAAAGGTGAGTTTAATTTCATTCATGTTTTCAGTTTCTGTTCCTAGTCCACTGTCGGAAACAAAAGTTTCAATGTATTTTAGTTGATACACACAATGTACTTTTTGTTTAAAACCAAGTAATCATTTCTGAATTGAAGATGCACTGAATCACTTTTAAGAGCCCTAAGCTAAATATCATCCAATTTCTTTGTAGATGACAAAGATGGAGTCTTAATTGGATATTTTTGGCATTAACAAGGCAAAACAAAACCCACCCACCCACCACCCCACACCGGGGGAAAAGACTCTAGTAATGTTCCAAAGGTAACAGAAAGGCGTGTCCATGATTATTTTGGCAAATATACAGTAAGGATTGAATTATCTATTTTAAAAAATTGAGTATTTAATGAATATTTGAATTTTTGAGTATTTTTTCACTTTTAATATTACTGCTGTGAGGCAAGAAAAGTAGATATGAAAACCAAATGTTAAAAACATTTTTTCTGCCAGCTGGAAGCCCTTATGTCTGTTTTGACAATCCTATCACACATATACAGACTGTCACAAAGGGAAAATCTTTCAGTTTCCTCTCAGGAAGATCATTATGAGCCTTTTTTATTGATTGTTTCCTGTGGTATGTATAATCCTCCTTGTGGTTTTGTGCTATCCAGGGAACCTGTTGTGTGTAAACAACCACAGGTGATTAGCGATCAATGAACGATTTTAACCTACGAGATAAATGCAACAGGACACAGACCTTCATGTAAAGAGCTGTTTAGTTTTCATTCCCTACAGATTTAACTTGATTCTTTTCAGCTGAAGGGGTAAGAATATGGAAAATCAATGCTGCTGGCTGAGACCAACACAGCTGAGTTCCACTCAGGAGAACTCCGCTAGATGAACAGTTCCAGTGGAAATTTCAGTGCTGTCTGTTGCGTGCACACATTGCATGTTTATGGAAGCATACAGAAACTATTCACGTGATTCCTTTTTTTGGAGTAAGTCTTACTGTCTAGGTAAAGGAAGGGATTTAGGTTTTTTATCTTACAATTTTTTGGTATGCTTTGCATTTTCCTCATGTGTTCAGTAATACTTTTAAAACATTTCTCAATTTTTAAAGTAGGCAATTCTGTTGACCAGCTTTGAGAAACAATGATTTACTTATTTCACCCCAAGTAACATCCCTGACTCAGTTAAATGGTAGAATGTCCTATGCCGTATAAATTGCCATCTCTAATTTCTGCTCTTACCACCAAGGACATTTGTCACAAATCACTGATGCTGGGAGCCCCTGAACTAATGCCTTTTCTTAGCAGTTCTCTAGGTTGGAGTTGATGAGATGAAGTGCAGACTGGAAAATGAGAGATAGGAGCCACCTCTAATATGGAAGGTGTTTATTCTAGTCCTCCTGTCAAGTTATAGCATTAGAGAAGCTAAATTACTGATGAATTATTCATTTGATTCTATTACAATCTTGAATAGGATGCTCAGAATGTCCTACTTCTTGCCTCCTAAACATTTTATATATAATAGCAGTATCCATCAACTGGCCCAAGTTACACATCAGTAACATGAACTCCAAAAGTTCAGTGAACAACAAATATGTATTTCTTAGTTATTATGCATGTATAATGCAGATCATCCCAAAGCCTCTGCTCATTCCAGTAGCTCAGCCACCAAAGGCAGCGTCTCCATGGTAAACACACTTCAGAGCTCAGCACTGACAGCAAGGAGGAAGGGGATGTACCACACCAGGCTTTGGCTTTCAAGTTGTCTGCTAGGGGGTGACACTTGTTCACACTGAGTCAGCTAAAAAAACTCAAATGGCCACAAGTAACTTCAAGGGATTGGGGAGTACAATTCTATTTTAACTATGAAAAAAGGAGAACTAGAATTCTTGTAAATAGCACTATCAACTACTCAACCACACTTAAAATGTGATATAATTGTTTTTCCATGCTAGAAAGTGAGTCTCTTTGATTCTACCACCCTACCATGTGACAATACTCCAGCCTTGTACAGAGATACAAGGTGAAGACTTTGCAGATGATATAAAATCACTTGTCACATGATTAGTAGCCATTAGTGATTCCCTGCCAATAACTGTGGCATAGCTAGATGATTATATGCCTTCTCTCACATGTTGATTTGGTCTCTCTCTTTCCATTTTAATTTAAAATGTGGATGATTAATCCTCAGTAGTAATAAATAATGTGCATTAGAAAGATGTGACCAAGTTACAGCTGTTATTTGTAGTATCATCCTCTTCTGGAATCAACGATCAATCACATCTCTGAATTTGAAACACTCCTGAAGTTCATAAAATTTATTGTTTTTATTCCCTAAGATGGTATCTTTGTGTCATTTATACATATCTCAACACTGATGGATGAATTATCTCATAAACTCAGTAATCTGATACTCAGTTGATAATTAAGGAAAAAAAAAAATAATGAACAGGCCTAAGCAGCTAATATAGTCACAAAGTCCACCAAAGTCCCCTCCTCAGAGCTACTGTATCCCACGTTTAGTCACATTTCTAACAATCTTTTTGGTCTGGGTGCTCACCAAATGATCTGGAAGCTACAGTATGGAAGCAGATGGGAATGGAAGAAAAAAGTTATTATTTTACAATTTCAAATTTTACAAGTTAATTCAGAAAAACTTTACCATGTTTCTCTGTATGTGTATGTATTGGTGGTATTCACATCAGTTTTATTTTATGTGATTATAAATGCTATTCTAGTTAGGGAACTAGGTAAAACTATTTTATCTTCAACTGCATTTTTAAGGGATAAAATAAATAAAACTAAAGATAGATCACTTCAAAATCCTCTCATTTGTTAATATCCTCACTGCTTAACATACAGTGGTATATACCGGAGTAAAAATATCACTTCCTGAGTAAAAAACTGAGGCAAAGAATCTTCCTTCCCAGACTATAACTGCACGGTGCAACCACATTTAAGGCATACACCTCGAAGACCTCAGAAATCATAGAATATAGTAATTTATGAAAGTTTATGCAAGTTATTTCATTTTAAAGGTCATTTCTTCAATCTTGTGGTAATTTTTCAGCTGAGGATTTCAATTTAAAAACTTGTGAAAATGCGACAGTAAGCTGCAGTCATAATGTCCACGGCTTGCCATCTGCCACTGTAATCCTGGTCATCCACACAAATCCTCAATGGTGTCATGCTGCTTAAATGTAATTACCCTTACAATGCTAGAATAAATGACAGAAATAATTTTTATTGTGTTTATTAATCTGAAATTTCTGAGCCCATGGTGTAGGGATCTGAAACAATGCAAATTAAAGACATTGTAATAAACATAAAATGCATGGTACTTAGAAGAAGTGTAGGAGGGAGGCAGCTCTATGGCCAGGCTCAGGGTGAAAAGCAAAGTCCTCACAGAGAAAGCAGAGGCAGAGACTGGCTTTATAAGCTACAAACCAGAATAAATGTTTCAAACACATAAAAACAAGACCAAAACAACTACTTCCTCCTAGACTACTTTTTGAGGGGATTTTTTGCAGGATCCACTTTAGGTAGGATTCTGGATCTGATCTCAGCCTTTAGAGATCAGAGAGCCCAGCCAGCATTTGCATAGATACAGAAGAGGGAGATTAAAATGCATTGACTATTATATTTAAGCTAGAACAGAATGCTCAAAACCTGACTCATTATCACATTTATCTTTACAATAAACTTAGGAGGTTGCTATAATTATCTTCTTTCAATGTATAAAACACATTAAATGTCTTATTTAAGCATTTGAGTCAGAGTTCATATTCATATCACATATGAATGTAACATACATATAGTCTAAGGAAGAAAAACTTGTTTTCTTTAAAAATGAGATTTTGGAGAACACTTATAGATCTAAAAATATACCTGCCATTAGATCCTATAATTCCTCTACTAGGTATACATCCAGAAGAACAAAAAATCACATTATAACAAAGATATTTGTGCCAGAATGTTTATTACAGCCCAATTCATAATTGCTATGTCATGGAAGAAGCCCAAGTGCCCATCGATCCACGAATGGATTAATAAATTGTGGTATATGTACACCATGGAATATTATGCAGCCTTAAAAAAGATGGAGACTTTACCTCTTTCATGTTTACATGGATGGAGCTGCAACATATTCTTCTTATCAAAGTATCTCAAGAATGGAAGAAAAAGTATCCAATGTACTCAGCCCTACTATGAAGCTAATTTATGGCTTTCACATGAAAGCTATAACCTAAGAATAGGGGGAAGGGGGAAAGGGAGGGGAGGAAGGGGAGAAGTGGGTGGAGTGAGGGTGATTGGTGGGATTACACCTGTGGTACATCTTACAAGGGTATATGTGAAACTTAATAAATGTAGAATGTAAATGTCTTAACACAATAACTAAGAAGATGCCAGGAAAGCTATGTTAAAAAAAAAAAAAAAAAAGATTGTGAATAAGGCAAAAATGGTAAAATGCTAACAAATAGAAAAAAATAGTAATATTTAGTGTGAGACCACATTTGGAGCTATCTATGTGGATAAAAAGAATCCACAAAAATGATAAATTAAAAAATGAGTTTTGTTATTAGAATAAAATTTGCAATTTTTTCTTTTTTCTTGAGACAAAGTCTCATTTTTTCACCCTTGGTAAAGTGCAGTAGCATCACAGTTCCCAACAAAGTTGAACTCCGGGGCTTACCTGATTCTCTTGCCTCAGTCTCCAGAGTAGCTGGGACTACAGGCAACAGTCACAATGAGGGCTTTTTTTTTTCTTTTTTTTTTTTATTATAGATAAAAATATGCACCATAGATGTGTCCCGACCCATCACCCTCCCTCCACCCAAACCTCCTGCCTCCCTTCCCCTTCCTTGGTCCTTTCCCCATAGTCTTGTGCTATAGTTGGGTTATAGCCTTCATGTGAAAGCTATAGTTTAGCTTCATAGTAGGGCTGAGTACATTGGATACTTTTTCTTCCATTCCTGGGATACTTTGC
>CAUYPK010019817.1:0-23910 GCA_963574355.1 Loris lydekkerianus
TGACTGAGCATGTTATATTATGTGTTTAATATATTATTGTTAAAATTATATGCTTTTGTGTGAGTGTTTGTCTGTTTTGGCAGGTCACTGCGTGGTGTGGCTCTCTAACTCTCACAGTTTAAAATTTTGGCTCTTTGTGTCCAACTTGTTCGCCACCCCTGTTCTAACACAATTTATTGAATAATTTACCATCTCTAAATTAAGTCAAGAGGCCATTATCCACTTTGTCGCTTACTAAATTCTAGGATACTCAGATATATTATTGTATTTATTCCTTTTATATACCTTTATATTTGGGTGAAAATACCACATGATACCTTTATAGTTCATTATTTTGCCCTTACAAAGTAGTCTTAATTTTTCTAGCATATTTATTTTTCCACCTGAAATTTAGAATCATTTGGTCACTATTCCCAAAATCCTTTTGAAAATTTGGTTGGTACTGTACTTAAACTTATGTATTAATTTAAGGAAAATTATTATTGTTCAATACCACTTCTGACTAGCCAGTATCATATTATGTCTTTTTATTATTCAAATTATTTATATATTTCAGTAAAGACTTGTTATTTATTAATATACATCTTTTGCACTTTCAAAATTATGTATTTTTTGGTTATCTTACTATTTTTGTTATTAATGTTGGTTAAAATAGTAAATTCTACAGCTCTCCATAAAAGTTACAACCAAAAATGGGTACATACTATCATGTTTGTTGATCAAACTTTGTATAAATATTTAGCCAAACCAATAAGATAAAAGATGATAACCTCTGTAAAATTTGGAGTTAAATTAGCATTATTTTTACTTCATGAGACCTTAAAACTCTTTAGGTATTTTTTCTTATTTTCATGGAGGACATGTCAAAACATATTATCTTCTATTGAATTTTTCATGTCTTCTTCCTTTTCCATTGTTCTTGTTTTGTTTTGTTTTGTTTTGTTTTGTTTTGTTTTGTTTTGTTGAGACAGACTCTCACTTTGTCACCATGGTAGAGTGCTGTGGCATCATAGCTCACAGCAATCCCAAACTCTTGGGCTCAAGCGATCCTCTTGCCTCAGTTTTTCATTGTTAGTAGAGAGGGGGTCTCGCTCTTGCTCAGGTTGGTCTTAAACTCCTGAGCTCAGGCAAATCATCTTCTTCTGCCTCCCAGAGTGCTAAAATTACAGATGTGAGCCACTATGCCTGGCCTTTTCCATCAATCTCTTTTTGTTTTTGAGACAGAGTCTCACTTTGTCATCCTCGGTAGAGTGCCATGGCATCATAGATCACAGCAACCTCAAACTCTCGGGCTTAAGAGATTCTCTTGCCTCAGCCTCCCAGGTAGCTGGGATTATAGGCACCCACCACAACACCTGGCTATTTTTTGGTTGCAGTTGTCATTGTTGTTTAGCAGGCCCAGGCCAGGCTTGAACCCGCTGGCTTTGGTGTATGTGGCCAGCACCCTACTCACCGAGCTATGAGTGCCAAGCCTCTATCAATCTCTTATTGACTACTTTATATTAATTTTTATCTCAAACAAGAAATAATATTCCAGACGCTGTATCCTGTGTGGATGTCCCAATAATGCTAGAATCCTCTTTTCAACAATATACCTGGAAAAAAGTTCTAGCAACAAGTGTGGTTCCCAAAAACTGACATGATTTTACCTTGTGTGCTTGTGCTTTTTCGTTGGTCTGCTTTTCTCTACTCTTAACTGGAAGATCTTATTTTCTAGGCATATCCTAAATCAGAAGAATGAATCCCCCAGCATGCCTTGCTGTCATAACTCTTTCTGCCTAAACTTGCCTTTGTAACACTTTACATGTAGGGATAATAGGTCTTAAAACATATGGCCCACTTCTGACCTTTTCTAGTTGGTCCTCTGAGACTGTCATTGCTGTGATTGTTTCTCTGAAAGAACACGTTTGGAAGGGAAAGAAAAGGCTGGTTGCTCAGGTTCTCTGAGCAAGTGCTGTTCATTTTTCAATTGGTTTCTGCTTAATAAAACAGTTCCAAGGTATGCCATGGGCTGAAATCTAGGCAGTTTAAAAAATAATTTGCCATTATTTTCTCAGTAATCAATGTTTATTCTCACAAGAATCTGGAATTCATTATGTGTTAGTCATATTGACATCTTCACTGTTTCTGGTTCTTTAGGTGTATTTTATAAAAATTCAAACAAGCCAAATTGAGGCTTTTCAACCATTTAAACTGAATATAATCTGAAGTATTTGTTCTGATTTATGCTTTGAGGCCACTTAGAGAAAAGTATATTTAAGCCTTTGCTGAGTCTTTTCAACGTAATCACAAGACTTCAGCAGTTTCTGAATGGTGCATAGACTTTTCTTTTCTTTTCCAATCAATAAATAGGTAGCTTGATTAATCATATTAATAACAATGGGTCAAATAATCAGGAATTAAAAATATGGCACGCTTCATGAATTTGCATTACCCTTGAGCAGGGGCCATGCTCTGTATCGTTCCAATATTAGTATATGTGCTGCCAAAATGAGCACAAAGCTTCACAGACTTTTCATGGATTAATGAGAAGGCATTTTTTTTAATTAAAAAAATACTTCTGTTGTCTTCACTTCACAACCTTCAAGGGTGACTATTGAGGAGCATAATATACAAGTAGTTTTAGGAGAACAATTTCTGATAGAGGTGAGCTGTCAGGCTGATCGAATAAAAATGAGATAGAACCAATGTTATTTATCAAATAACATTTAATTTGTTAAAGTAGACTTTGTACAAGAATTATTAGGGTGGTGCCTGTGGCTCAAAGGAGTAGGGTGCCACCCCCATATACCGGAGGTGGTGGGTTCAAACCCAGCCCCAGCTAAAAACTGCAAAAAAAAAAAAAAAAAGAATTATTAAATTAGTGTGAGGTTGTAGGGATAAAAATTGCATATATAGTAAAATATAATTTAGTTTCTCTTACATTCACTTAATATTTATAATATACTATTTACTATGGTCAATGTAGCGATTTGCTCAACAAAATTCCTGATTTCCTATAATTGAATATTTAGTTTAGGATCTATAGCATTCATGCATATGAGGATAATTGGCAGTATAAACCTGCTATTTTTAGGTGAGAGAAGCATAGGCAACTATTTAGACTTAATACCATAAATATTAAGTATTATGAACTAAATTGTACTTTACTACATATGGATTAGATAGGAGAGTCAATTATAGGTTGGTTTATGGGAACAAAGACTGCTCATTCTTTTGTTCATCTTTGTTGTCTGGTGCCTAGATGTATAGTAGGTAATTTAATCATTAAGCACATGCAGAAGACACGGAATAAAGTTAGGAACATCGTTTGGATTAAGGAGTTAGCCCGTAGGCCTTCTTTGCAAATGTGGATACATTGTTCAAGAAATATAAGCAGTACTAATATTGTATTTGGACAGATCTTCATTTTCCCAAGGATTCAGCATCTCTACCTGGTAGTCCTTTGAACGGCAGAATTGAAAGTCCACGTCATACTCTAGAGGGCATTCTGCACATCATAACATTTTCCACCCTTAATCCTGGGAAATCAGCCATTTTCCTTACTTGTTCTGTGCAACTTAAAAGTTATGTTTCTGTGCTCCTTGGATAAAGCACACCTCAACTTCTAAATTATTCCCTCAGGGTTTTATTCCTCCCTGACTTTCCCTGGCCTCCAGAGAAATGATTTTTGTAGTTATAGCCCATGGTGCTAGTTAGCTCATTGTTACATCAGGGCAAGAACTGATACATGCCAAAATATAGATAGCAAAGCCCTCTGCTGTGGGTGGGAGAAGAGGCTTCTTCTACCCCTTCCCCACAATCCCCGACTGCACCAAGACTGCACAGTAATGGGTAGGTGGAATGTTGTTTAAATATTTACATAAACCACTTTATTTTTGAGACAATGAGATCATACAATGTGGGAATCACCATGTAAGGTGCAGAAACTGGTGGTAAGAAGCAGAAAACCTCATGCAAGGAAATGTGGTGGTAAACTAGAGCAGGTCTTACCTGTGGAGTTGTTGCACAAAGTGTTCCTTCTTTGTCTTGATCTTAAAATTAAAGCATTTTAAATGCAGGGGTGAACAGTATATTGAGAAGATACCTAGGTCATCTCAGACTCACAGAAGGAGCCACTCTTAAGCAAATCCAAACAGAAAAGACTCTTGATTTATGGGTCATCAGACATTGCCAAATCATTAAAATAAAATTTAAAAAATTTGAATCCTATCACCCTTGAAAGAAAGTCAGAAAAAAAAAACCAAAACCAAGATCTTCAGTTACTTGTTCTGATAGTTCCTCCCGATGAGGCCTAGGAAGGGGATTGGACAGGTGGGACCTGAGATGTTTCATTTTGAAGGGATTAGAATTGCTGGTAGTAACAACTTTGAAAATGAATATAAAAGCAAAAGAGAAATTTGAAAGTAGAGAGACTCTTACTTGAAAATAATTTGGGTAGAATAGGTCTTTTATTTTTATTTATTTATTAAATTTATTTTTTTATTTTTCTTTCTTGTTGGAGAATCATTGAGGGTACAATGAACCAGGTTACACTGCTTGCATTTGCTGGGTGAAGTCCCTCTATTAATTGTGTCTGCTCCTAAGAGGTGTTGGAATAGGTCTTTTAAAAAGAGAATTCCAGGAAACAAAATCAGAAATCAAGGAGCAGAGTCAGGAAAGGTTAAATAAATTATTAAAAGAATTAGGTTTGGAAATAATTTACAATTTTTTCAGTCTTTTACTCATTTATTTATTCATCTAAAAATCCCTTTAATCATCCTTGTATTCATTTGTCACATATTGAGGACTATAGTATGCTACAAGCTACCTTAGGCACTGGAAAGATATATGAATTAGACTTATTCTATGACCTGAAGGGGCTCAGAGTTTCTGTTATGTTTTGATCAAAATATAAATTGAGAGCCAGACACACACCTAGAGTCTCAGCTACTGGGGAGACTGAGTAGGAGGATTGCTTGAGCACAGAAGTTGGAGGTCGCAGAGAGTTATCATGACACCACTACACTCTAGCCAGGCAACAAAGTGAGAACTTGTTTAAAAAAAAAAAAAATATATATATATATATATATACACACACACACACAAACACACATAAACATATACTTGTATATATACATAAATAATGTATATATAGATAAATTTTAAAAATTATAATGAGTTAAAGCTTTTAATGGCAGTGTAACCAGAGTACTACTATGGAGGCAGAGGCATAGAAATACATATATGACATTTCTATGGGGGCATGTTCATAAAATTTTATATAAAATTTCAGGTAGTTTAGAAAGAAGGCCTTCTAAGAGTAGTTAAAAAATATAATAATAGTGATATATCAACAGTCATATGGAACTGTGGGTCTGGGAAAAACAGAGTGAGATGGTCAGACACTCTTGTCCTCATCTCCAAGCTATTTTTTAGACTTGTTCTTAGTTTTCCAGATCTAAGCATAGCAGTTGGGGGAGAGAAGAGAAAACAGATTTTAAAGGGCACTAGTTGGGAAATCATGTTGGGATGGTAGTTTACCAACAGAATTTTATACTTTGCAAAGGGAAAAAATACGAAGAAGAATTATCATTATTTATTAAGTATAAGTTATGTGAAAGGTATTTTTCTGAGCATTAAATGCATTAATTTATCAATCATTACAATAATACCTTTGAGGTAGGTACTATTCTTATCTCCATTGCACTGGTGAGGCAGAGAGAGGTGGATGAGTTGCCCAAGGTTACATAGCTACTAACGGGTTCACATGTTGTTAGAACCAGGGCACAAACACTCCATATCTAAGTCTGTTATAAGAGAAATGGCAGCAAATAAGCCTCAAAAAATTTTTCCTAGTGAGATCAGCCCTTCCCTGATCCTAATGGTTTCTTATTGTCTAGTTTAAAATGTATACAAAAATGTATACAAAAAATCAACCTACCTACTGTCTTCATACTTTCTGCTATTGGTTCATTTATGAGATTTGAAGTGTCTGGGTCTCCCTATACCCATGTACTTAGTAGAACTATTTTTGTACACTTCCTCTTGACCATCTCACAGAATAAGATAGGTGAGCTTCATATCTTAAAAATAGGAAAATCCAAGTTTATTTCTTTTAAGCGTTGTATGTATTCACAATGCATGTATTCCATTGCTGTTTCTCTACATTGTCACCCACATTGTTCTTAATTTACCCTTCTGGGACTTTTACTCTCAATCTTCTTTTATTTCCAAATAATCACAGAATTTTTGAACTATAATATTTCCTAAAATTCTAGTTAAAAATCCTTCATGTTTCTAGGAAGAAACAGTGGTCAAGGAAGATTGAATAACGTTCTCAACAGCACACAGATTCCGTTTAACCACAAAGCATTGATTCTCTCGAGGAGAGTTCACAGTTAACTCACCTACAGGGAGGGCCCCTGCGTGCCTAATCCTTCAGATAACACATCCCTGCAGATTAAGAATGGGAGTTCACTAGATGTTATTAAAAGAGGAGCAGGCTCCATGCAGAAACTTGGGAAGAGTAGATGAGTGGACAGAAGATAAAGTAAAACATTCTTAACCAACATATGTAGCTGCTCTAAGGGTAAGCACTGATTTCGAATTGATAACCCCTCATAAATGTCAGCCCTAAAAAGAAATTCCCTGACTCAGTCCCCATGGATGTCTTATCTCCCCTTAGGGTTTCTCACAAACGTAATTCCTTACTCTGGTTTTCTTTTGGCACAATTCCCAGTCTTCCTTAGAGTGTGATAGGGTATACTTAAATACTGTATGTCTAGTAGATTCTGCCAAATTTTATTAAGGACCTGGAATGTGCTGGATGAACTTCATTTTAGACATAGAAGATGCAATGACAATTTTTTGTGTGTTTATTTTGAATTTCCTTTATTTGCTATAATTTTTTTTTTTAAATGGTGTTACAGAGTTCAGTTTCCAGCTGCCTTTGGTAGTCTGATAATGGAAACACACAACCCATCATTAAATTTTGCAAGTTGAATCTTGTGAACATTTTCTAAGCAAACTATGCATTTCTCTAAATAGTTACTGCTGTATCTTTAGCTCAAGCAACTTATTTTTTTCTTATAATCCTGCCTCACTCCAATTTATTCACATAGTAGCCAGAATGGTATTTGTAAGTTGAAAATCCTATTAAACTATTCCCTGGGTTTTACTTTAAAATACATTTGAAACTATTAAAATCTAGTTGTTTGATTGTGGAGTACAAAATGTTGCCCTGGACTGTCTCTTTTTTCTATTCCTTTGGCTTTATGAGTTGCAGGTCTCCTGCAGGTTTCAGAAACTTCCGTGCTACAGGACTTTCTTTGCATTTGCTGTTCTCTATTCCTAAAATGCTTTCTTGTATAAACTTTCCAAGTTAGTAAAATGTTACAAGTTCAGAGAGAAGCTTTGCTAAAACACTTCACACCACCCTACCACCATCGTTTTCTTTCTGTCATAATCTCCTTTTCTCCTACTTGTCTCTTATCATTAGTGGCAATTATTTTATTTTACTTATTGATATTTTATTTATTATTTACTTGTTTACTTGTCTGTATTTCTGGCATGGAAATTTAATGAAACAGAAATTGTCTTCCTGTTCTTTGTTGTAGTCTCAGCAATTAGCACGTAGCAGATGCTCCCTAAATATTTGTTGAATAAACAAATCAGTAAGTTATAGAAGTTACACGGAGACTACATATTTGGTGAAAGCCTTTACCTATCAGGTGTGAAGAGCTTTGTTTTGTCATGCATTAAATGACAAATGCTTGCAGCTCAGAACTGTGTGTTTTATGTTACTTTAGGCCATGGTCAAATTAATGTAGGGAAAATAGGTATTGGACCTTCAGTGAGCTGAGGAAGTGGCATTGTTTAGTGCTGTGTGTGTGTTATGAGTAGCACCTGAGCATTGCTAGCTTGAGGAATATGGGGTTTGGTTGGCTGCCTGCCTATGGATTGAGATGAACCAATAAAATGTCTTCTTTCAACTTGATGGTTGTGAGAAGTGGAGAAAAGTGGAGGGATGAATTCTCTACATTTTTTTCCATAAAGAATAAATGAGGCTAGTTTGGTTCTTAATGCAAAGTATATATCATCAGTTTTCAATTTTATGTCATCTCTTGAACACTGAGCTAAAGGAAGAAATCTCTTTGACATTTTCTAGTAAAATGACCCTTCCTTTTCCATGATACTTGTTGTATGTTTGTCTTTCCAAGACATTGACATTCATTTGCCTAAATCCTTTATTTCTAGATTAATGCCATTTCTACTTCCTCTTTAGGGTACAGAATGTCTCTCTTCGGACAAAGGAGAAAAGGATGATTTGTGTGACAATAACCAGAATCATGCCTTCCTTGAAATTAAAAAAGAAAATTTTAGGGTCTTATAATAATATTGACTACTTTGAAATATTCATCTCATGTCAGTAATGAGGACAATTAGACAATTAAGAACAAGTAATCTAATAACTCCCATCTTTTCAAAAACAATATAGTAAAATATCCAAATGAACTGAGCAATCATAATGTTCTAAATACTTTTGGTAGAGATTTGTTTGTCAGAAATTCACAGTTTGTTCATCAGGGATCATAAATCAGTTAGTATTTTGTGTGCTGCAAATTTACAATTATGTACTTCCTGTGCTGCTATAGGTTGCCTCTTCCAGATAAGTACAGTAAAACCATTGTTTTTTGGAATCTTAGAAAATATGTCATTCTGGATAACTAAGTTTTTATGTAAGTTGAGGATTGAAAACTGGCAGAATTATCTTTCTTTTGATCAATTTGTTCTAAACCAAATTTGAAATTTCTCTATCTTACTAAATACGATTAATTAGCTCACTGATGCCCACACTGGACAATTCATGAGCATGTAGATATTTGCCTTTTTTTCCTAAATAGTCCTCCACTTTCCACTTTCACAATATTTTTATCTTTCTGCCTATTCTCTTGCTACCAGATTCCCGGCAAACAAATACTGGTCTTTTCTCTCCTTGTTTATTTGTAATAAGCCACCCCTTCTTCATAATACAATACTCTTATAACATACTGGAAGTCATATGCCTATGTTTGTTAAAATTATGTACAAATTAAATCAATGAGTTTCAAGAAAGTAATATTCTGTTTCTGTAGGCAATATTATGCAGTCTGTAAGTGCACCTGGACGCTGTCATAGCTACTTGGTTTTATAAAATCTTAATTTTTTTATATTTAATTTTTTAAACTTCATGAAGAAGAGGCAATATTATAAAATATTATATCAGTATAGAAGAATCAACTTTCTTGTATTTGCTGTTGGTTACAATAAGTATTTACTTTGGTTATGGCAGTTTTTAACTTAAAAGAGGAAGTGTATTTGGAAAAGTGAATGATTATTTCCTTTTTATTTGATAGATCTTATTCTATTAGTAGTTTCAGGTTCAATATTCGATCTTAAAAAAACCTTTTAAAATGATCTTATTCTCCCTGTCACCTGAAAATGGCAGAGTCAGGTTGGGTAGAAGGTTTACCCATTTCTTAGATCACGACACCTTTTTTCTACTTTGCTGAAATAGTAGGGAAACTTCTTGGTCAGTGTCATATTGGTTTTAAGGGATCTGGTCACAGCCAGAAGATCTCTTTTCATGTAGGGCCCTGCATTGCTCTTTATTATTGTGGGTTACTTATTTACCAAGGATTAAACTGTAAAAGTTTTTATTTTGAAAATATAAGGTCTATTCACTACTCATAAAGACTTGAGATCTCTTTTTATAGATTATGAGTAAAGTACTGCCAAATCAACACAAGTGATATTAGACTGCAATTTTCCAAGGTAGCAAGTTTTCCCAACAAAAAAGATCTAGAAAGGGCAGTAGGAGTAGGGCGCTGGCCCCATATACCAGGGGTGGTGGGTTCAAGCCCAGCCCCGGCCAAAATCTGCCAAAAAAAAGGGAAAAAAAATCTAGAAAGAATAGGTTTCATTTCTTATTAGCAGTCAAAAATTTGACTAAACTCAGCAATAGCTGTACATACATTATTGCTTATTAATGTTTGGGGGAAGGATTAATGCATTGACAAGTTCCATAAAAAATTAGGATTTTATAACATTAGCAAGCTAGATTTGGGTTTCAGATGTATGACACACTTCATGTGGTTTTAATGTTTCTAATTTTCAAGGTTGTCACTTACTCTGTCCCTCTCTTGGTTTATCGTATATAAAATGGGATGATCAAAGGTATCCTAATGCAATGTTCTAATGATAGAGAACAGATGACAATTTTGAAAGTAATGATAACCCTACTTAAATGCCATTTGGAATAATTATAATTTCTTTATTTTTCATAGCTATATTATGAAAAAAGTTAATTGAAGAAATGGAACCTGCAAATTACACCAGGGTGACAGAATTTATTCTCACTGGCCTATCTCAGACTCGGGAAGTACAACTAATCCTATTTGTTGTATTTTTATCTTTTTATTTGTTCATTCTTCCAGGGAATGTTCTTATCATTTGCACCATCAGGCTTGACCCCCACCTGACTTCTCCCATGTATTTCCTGTTGGCTAATCTGGCCTTCCTTGATATTTGGTACTCCTCCATCACCGCCCCTAAAATGCTGGTCGACTTCTTTGTGGAGAGGAAGATAATTTCCTTTGGTGGGTGCATTGCACAGCTCTTCTTCTTGCACTTTGTTGGGGCTTCAGAGATGTTTCTGCTCACAGTGATGGCTTTTGATCGCTATGCTGCTATCTGCCGCCCCCTTCACTATGCTACCATCATGAATCGACGTCTCTGCTGTATCCTGGTGGCTCTCTCCTGGACAGGGGGCTTCATTCACTCTATAATACAAGTGGCTCTCATTGTTCGACTTCCCTTCTGTGGCCCCAATGAGTTAGACAATTACTTCTGTGACATCACACAGGTTGTCCGGATTGCCTGTGCTAACACCTTCCCAGAGGAGTTAGTGATGATCTTTAGTAGTGGTCTGATCTCCGTGGTGTGCTTCATTGCTCTGTTAATGTCCTATGCCTTCCTTTTGGCCATGCTCAAGAAACACTCAGGCTCAGGTGAGAGCACCAACAAGGCAGTGTCCACCTGCTATTCCCACATCACCATTGTGGTGCTAATGTTTGGACCATCCATCTACATTTATGCCCGTCCATTTGACTCCTTTTCTCTAGATAAAGTGGTGTCTGTGTTCCATACTGTAATATTCCCTTTACTTAATCCCATCATATACACATTGAGAAACAAAGAAGTAAAGACAGCCATGAAGAAGCTGGTCAGCAGGTATATTTTATGTAAAGAGAAATGAAAGATAAATGATATACTGTATAGTCCTTTTGAGGATCATTGTCCTAAAGTAGGAAGCATTTGAAGTGGTAATAATTATGTTTTCACTTCCTCCTTTCATCTGTGTTTTTAAATTTTCACTATGATTTTCCTCTATTGCTTTTTATAAAACAAAGAAAAAATTCCAAAGGCATGAAGATGAAAATAAATTTATTGAATTTATTTTGAAATTTCGTGAAGATCATTATTAGAATTTGAGAGATAATAGCAGTCTGGAATTGAATGAGAATGAATTGCCTGTAGCTCAACATTGTGATTATACTTTCAATTACACACTGACTTGTGTGAGATGCTAGAACCCATGTTCCATTCATCTTGTGTGGGTTTTTTTTATGTTTACTAATCTCAGTATTAAGATGGATTTTACTATCACATCTAATTAAAAAAATCAGTCTTATCATCCAAAGAAACTAAAATTCTCCTTTTTATAAAATTTTAAAACAATATATGTTCACTAAAAATTAAAAATGTATGAACATATAAGAAAAAAAAAAAAGACCACTCTCAGGGATTTGGGAGTTTCCTTTAACAAGGTTTATAAAGTCTTAACCAGCCAGCCCCATTGAAGGCAGACCGGTTGTCCTATCATGCAATACTCCATAAGGTCAGGCACTGTTGTTATTAAGTGGAGGTGGGGGTAGGGCACAAGCTACAAAATTCTACAGACAGACAAATGTAGCCCTCAGATTTTATATTTAACAAAACAGGTATTTAAATTAAAAAGGTACAAAAATGCAACAAAAATCTAGAATGTTGTTTTCAAGACTTTCAAATCATCAGAAAGCAAACTTCAGTCAACCATGTGAAGACACAAAACCCAGGACAGAAGGCTGGGCACTAAATATATTATACAGTAGTCTGAACCCTGTATATATTATGTTTTCCCCTATACATATCTATGATAAAGTTTAATTATAAATTAGACACAATAAGAGATTAAAAATAATATTTATTATTATTATTATTCTATTTAATAATAAAATAGAACAATTATAACAATATGCTAGCATCATTACTCTTGCACTTTGGAGCAATTACTAAGTAAAATAAGGTTTATTTGAACACAAGGACTATGAGACCAAGACAGTTGATCTAAGAGGACAACATCCTCCTAAGTAAAGCATTACAAAAATAGGAAAGCAAGCATCTGATGTACTCAATACTATTATAAAACTAGTAGATGAACAACTACATGCACACATGAGAAAAAAACTGAATTAAACTCAAGTGGGGGGAAGAAGAGAGGGGGTGAGGGGAAGAGGGAGGGAGATTGGTAAATTCTCACAATGTAAGGTGTATGGCACACTTCTTGGGTGAAGGGCTCAGCCACAACTTGGACTTTACCTAACGAACAATGTAACCTAATCATATGAACCCTTATGTTAATCTGAAATTAAAAATGATAGTATTAAAAAATAAAAACAGTTTAATTTAAATTGCTATGAAAATTCAGTTCTGGAAAAATGATGTTCTTGGTGTATGTACATTAAATGATAGTCTTTATAACTTTTAGGAATATACAAATATTTAAATAAAAATAATAAAATAGATATTTAAGTAAAAGATCTACCACCCAAAAGAGATAAAAGGAGAATTAATGAGCCATAAGTGGGCTTATATATATTTTTTTATTTTGAGTTTCACTACAAGCTAATAATTCTATTCAAAGTATCTGCTTCTAGAGCCATAATGCCTCCTGATAGAAGGAAGCATTAACATCAAAATATTCTACAGATAAACTTTCATAAAATAACAGCTTATACTCAGGTCCCAGAGAGCACACAAAAAAGCAAAGCTCTGTGAAAGAGACCCAGAGGGACAACAGATCAAAACCACTAAAGAGCTATAGAATTTAAATTAATTAACTGTTATTTGAAGAAATAAAGGATTGAATATATTAATAAAGATAGAGATCGTATAAAATGAACAGGAAAATCATAAGTAAAAGAGGAGAACTTGAGAGTCAGATTAAAAATTCAATAAATGTATTGAATAAATTTTAAATTAGGCACAACCAGAAAAAAATAGTAACCTAGAATACGGAGCTGAGGAAATAAACTATACAGGGCAGAGACAAAAATGAGTGAAAAAAAAAAAAAAATGAAAGAGAGTGGGGCGGTGCCTGTGACTCAAAGGGGTAGGATCCCAGCCCCATATGCTGGAACTGCAAACAAAAAAAAAAAAAGAAAGAAAAGAAAAAAGAAAAAGGAAAGAGAGGCTAAGAGACATTGAAAACAAAATGAAAAGGTCTAAACATATCTGTTTGAAAGGGGAGGATAAATAAAATGTGGAGGAGGTAATATTGGAGATAAGGCTGAAATTTTCTCAAAACTAACTGTGAATCCTACTAAAATATTAATAGTATATATTTTTTAAATGCACATTTAGAAACATCATAGTGGAACTGAAGTTCAGTGAAGACAACTGAGCAGATGTTGAAAGCACCTCAACAGAAATGCAGAGATTATCTTGAAGGGAAAAACGGTTGGGATAATATCTAAATTCTTTAACAGCAAAAATATATATCAGTAAAGACAATGTTCTGAGAGAATATGGTTGTCATCTCTGTGAAAATATAATCAAATAAAAACATCCTCACCAAAACAGGAGGAGAGGTTTGTCACAAGCCCACAGTCACTGAAAGAAATTTCAAGGAATGTGCTTGAAACAAAATGATTGCAGATGGGAGATCTGAGATGACAGAGAAAAAGAACGACAAGTGTGTGTGTAAATACCTGCTGTATAAAATAGTACCAATAACAAACAAACTTCTGATACATAGAAAAAGAAAGAATTGAAGTACATGAAAATCTAACTGCATAAGCTAAGAGTTGATGTGATTGGAGTTGAATGTACTAAAATCTTTAAGATTTCTTAGAAGACAGTAAGCTTCTATATCTACTTTTCTCTTTGTTTGGTTATTAGTTTCTATAAGTTATACCACACAATACCAAAATCTTGCCATTTTCAGCCATCAAAAGTTTGTCTTTCTCATGTCATGCCAAGCCTGTTGCAGGTTTGGGTGACTTTCCAGAACACTGGAAAAAGAAAAAAAAAAAAAAAATGAAAAATAGCAAATAAATTAGAAAGAATATTATTTAAGTTAATATATTGTTTAAGTTAATAAAAGAAATTTGAATTGAGGTTTTAAGAGACAAGGTCTCTTTTTCTCATATCAGGCTGAAGGGTAGTGGCTATATGCACTGTAACCTTGAACTTTTGGGCTCACGTGATCTTTCCTCCCCAAGTCTCCTAAGTAGCTAGGACTGCAGGTGTTTACTGCCATAGTTGGCTAATTCTAATTTTTTTTTTCACAGAGACAGGGTCTTGCTATGTTGCCCAGGACATTTCCTTGGCCTCCTAAATTTCTGGGATTACAGATGTTAGCCACCTTGCCTGGTCTAAATTTTAAAATGTGTTTCCTCAGTTGTACCAGTCGTATTTCAAGTGCCCAAACAGCTACACATAGCTAGTAGCTATCACACTGGGCAGCACATATCTAGGATTTACATTTATGCATTATATAATAAAATCATTTCTGGAATTTTAAAATAATATCTATTGCGTTCATACTATGAGCAATGAAAAAATTAGCATATACTTTACTCTCCTCCAAGTCAAATTATAGTCATTAAAAAGTGTTGCCTTTCTAAATCTTATTTTTTATTGTTAAATATATTTATAAATCAATGATTTATGTATAGCTTTAATAATATGCTTTGACTTCTGGAACACTTTTGCACTGCTGGTAGGATTGCAAACTAATACAACTACAACCTCTATGGAAAGAAATATGGCAAATTCTCAAAGAACTAAAAGTTGACCTTGCATTTGATCCCACAATGCCATTACTAGGTATCTATCCAGAAGAACAAATATAATTTTACCACAAGGACATTTGCACCATTATGTTTATTGCAGCTCAATTCACATTTGTCAAGGTGTGGAATCACCCTCAAGTGCCCATCACTCAAGTGCCCATCAACCCACAAATGGATTAAAAAACCATGGGTTTTAGTACTTAATGCCCCCTACCTGGTCTCCTTGCTGCCACTCTTTGACTTCTATAGTCCATTTTTTTATTTGGTAGTCAGAATAACATGTAAATCACATATGGACACTACTGTACTTACTACACCTCACACATAGAATGGTGGTCAGTTGCCACTTGGCTTACAAAGGTATGACAATTAAGTTCACAAGCATCCTAGAAAAAGTACTACATACCTCATTGCCGAGGTCACTACAGTCACCTTCAAAGTACTCCTCTTGGGAAGCTATGCATCAACACTGGAACCTACTCCACCCTTCACAGCAATTTTGGAACTCTTTTTCCAGAATGGTCATCAGAACTGTCATCTGTCATTGATATTCTGAATGCCATCAAAGTGTCTTCCTTTTGATATTTTCTTTGTCTTCAGGTAAAGAAAAAAGTCATTGGGGGCCGGATCAAGTGAGTAGGGAGGGAGGGTGTTCCAATACACTTATTTGTTTACTCGCTAAAAATTCCCTCACACACAGTGCCACGTGAGCTGGTGCATTGTCATGATGCCAGAGCCATGAGTTGTTTGTGAAAAGTTCAGGTTATTTTCCCTAACTTTTTCACTCTGCCTTTTCAGCACTTCCTAATAGCAAACTTGGTTAATTGTTTGTCCTGTTGGTACAAATTCATAATGAACAATCCTTCTGATATCGAAAAAAGTTTTTCAACATAATTTTGACTCTAAATTTGGACTAATGGAACATTTTTGGTCATGGGGAATTGGTTGACTTCCATTGTGCACTTTGATGCTTTGTTTCAGTGTTGTATTAGTACAACCATGTTTTCATCACCAGTGATAACACAACCTAAAATATGGTCTTCCCTCTCCAAAAGGTCTTGAAAAACTTTGACTCCTTTGCTTTTGTTCATCGGTGAGCTTCTTTGGGACCATTTTTGGACACACCTTTCTCATGCCAAGATTTCAGTTAAGATTTTTCTGTTTCCTGATCGATGTTTACTTGGTCTGCTATGCTTCTCACAGTCAGTTGATGATTTTCATGCACAATTTGACAAATTTTTGCAATGTTTTCATCTTTTCTTCTCACCACTGACTGCCCTAACCACTCTTCATCAATGACGCTTTTTCTCCCTTCAGAAAAACGTTTAATCCATTTGTACACTGCCATCTTCTTCATGGAATTCTAACATATCCCTGGTTTCACTTACCCTCTTGCCAAGTTTAACAAGAAACTTAATGTTTGTTCATCACTTTAATTCAAGCTCTGACATTCTCATGACAACACACAAAAACATGCAACAACAATCATAAACACCACTCAGCAATACACCACATGTTGACATGAACACATGATATACCAAGGTTCTGAAGACTTACCAGTTGTTTGTACACTGCTGCCAACATAAGCACATGTTGGCAAACTTAACTGTCAGAACCTGGCCCTACGTATAGCTTGGCCCTACCTCTATGTCTTGCCATGCTTTATTTTCATTTGCTCAACACTGTCTTGCCACTTTGACCTCTTTTCTGCTTTTCAGCACACCAGCCTCTTTCTTCTTCATGGCCTTTCACCAGCTCTTTCTTCAGATCTTCAAAGAATTGGCCTATTTTAGTCATTCACATCTCAGTTGAAATGTTATCTCCTCAGAGAGGTCCTACCTGGTCAGCTCACCTAGAATAGATCCTCTTCCCCAATCTGTTATATTTTTATAGCACTCCTCATAATCTGATATCTTCTCATTGATGCATTGGCTTGTTTTCTATTTCCACTCATTAGGACAGGTGTCCTCAAACTTTTTAAACAGGGGGCCAATTCGCTGTCCTTCAGACCATTGGAGGGCCGGACTATAGTTTAAAAAAAAAAAAAAAAACAAGAAAAAAACTATGAACAAATGCCTATGCACACTGCACATATCTTATTTTGAAGTAAAAAAATAAAATGGGAACATATACAATTCACACTGCTGCATGTGGCCCGTGGGCCATAGTTTGAGGACCCCTGCATTAGGATGTAAGATCCCCACCATCAAAGGCTTTTCTGTCTTGTTTGGTGTTACATTGCAGACACAAAAATACAGCCTGGTTCACAGTTTTAACTTCTAAGATTCTGTAAGATGACAATTCTTTCCCAGCAAGAATAGCCAGCCTCTATTCTGGCCACTAGATGAGATCATCAGATGCATCTCAGTTTAAGTATTAGGGTAAATGTTAAGAAGTGAAGTCTCTGATTATGTCTATAATTATGGAAAAACAGCACATTTTAAAAAGTCTCTTTTGGTAAGAAAAATGAGAATTTTTCTCCACGCATATTTCCCACATATCTTGCTTATTTTGTTTTGTGTTCTAAAAATAAATACTGATTTTTAATCTGTTGCTTTTATTTTGTATAGTTTCACAAATATGCATTTTTGTATCTCTGTCCTTTCATTTTCATTTCCTTTTTTCCCACTAGTATCCTTGCACATGTTTTCATTCTTTAATTTTCTTTCTCTTTATACTATTATCTTTATGACTTTATACATCTTTTCTCTTTCTTGTTTTTCCCCCTATCTCCCACTCCTCCCACTTCTCTCTCTCCAAATTGGAGATGTTAGAACAAAATATATCTGATTATGCCTTGCATTTATTTAAAATTTATATTTAGTATTTTAATTTTTGAAATAGAAAAAATCTTTCCCTTTAAAACAAAAAAACTACTAAAATTTAAATAATATTGCTCTCTACATTATGAGTCTTAATTTTCTTGTTTAATAATATTTAACTGAAAAAATAGTTCTTTTTTTTCTCTTTACAGTAAAGTTTATTCACCATCAGATGGGTTTTTTCGTCATGGCTGATTCTGCAGGGAAATGTGATATTATTATATACTCAGTTATTTGGTCTTTAGACAACTTACCAAGAAAATAAGCTGGGCCAAAAGCCTATACCAGCTTTAGAGAATTTTTAAAAAGATGGAAGTTAAGGTTTAAAATTCCTTTTATTGATTTTTTTTTTCTTATTTTTGCCACATAGGGTGAAGTTACCAAAGGAATTATATGATGATGATGATGATTAATAGTGCATAATTTTATAAAATAAATAAATAAATAAAATATTTTTAATGTCAGGTTAATGTGAGTGTACAAATAACCAAATCACAATATTGAATTTGTTAGGTAGAGTCTCTCTAAAAGGTGTGCCATGTGCCCCTACATTGTGCCCATTAAGTAGGAACACCCCAAACATTCCCCAACTTGAATTGAAATGAGTTTTTCTCCTATATGGGCATGAATTAGATCATCTACTGGGTTCATATTGGTATTTAAAAATAGTTCTTTATTAAAGATTTAGTGGAGAATAGGAGACAGTTATCTATAAAATTAAAACTACAAATGCCAAGGACATTGTAAGACCATGTAAGGAATTAGTCAGGCAATAAGGAGTCTTTGTGAAC
Source organism: Loris lydekkerianus (assembly GCA_963574355.1). Lineage (NCBI taxonomy): Eukaryota > Metazoa > Chordata > Mammalia > Primates > Lorisidae > Loris > Loris lydekkerianus. Next base: position 18,751 of record CAUYPK010019817.1, read on the forward strand.
ATCATTTATTTTCTCTTTACCTACCTCTTTGTCACCAGAAATATGTTGAATCTAACATACTTACTACCTACCTGATTACATCACTTTCTTAATATATCAGTGATTTCTTATCAGGTACATAATTTTTCTCTTTTTAATTGTAAGAAATAGGTGGAGTCTGTAACTCAAGTGGGTAAGGTGCCAGCCACGTACACCAGAGCTGGCAGGTTCAAATCTGCCCCGGGGCGTGCTAAACAATGATAACTACAACCAAAAAATAGCTGGTTGTTGTGGTAGGTGCCTGTAGTCCCAGCTACTTGGGAGGCTGAGGCAAGAGAATTGCTTAAGCCCAGGAGTTTGAGGTTGCTGTGAGCTGTGACACCACAGCACTCTACCCAGGGCTATAGCTTGAGAGTCTGTCTCAAAAATAAATAAATAAAACAAAAAATAAAAATAAAATAACCTCCTTTGGATTTCTACCCACACAGATCTCATAAACATGCTTACCACTCCATAATGTCTGTCATTGACAGGTTTTAGAACTCACAAATGACATATGGCTCTTTTGTTGGTATGTATTTGAGTATTTGCATTTAACATGTTTCTAGTCTCATTCTTTGACTATATCTTGTTGGCATTATGACAATTCCCATCGCAAGTTTGCAAGTTCTGAGGTTTGTTGGCCTTCAAATTCCCAAAGTACAATCCCTATTGTATCGCAAATTAGTTGCATATTTCAAAGTGTTAGAGACTCCTCTGTGAGAGGGATATTTAAGAAAAAAAAAATAGGTGTCATTCCTACCATTAGAAGGAGGTAATACTGGCTGTGTGAACATGCTATTGGATTGCTAGAGGAATATTTTTGACATTATTCAGATTTATAAGGAGCAGATATAAGGAAGACATGGAAACAGATATTGCACCACTTCATGTGGGACATCCACTGTCTTAGAGTGCAAAGACCAGAATTATAGCAGAAACAGACAATTGTGTGAGGCCTGCCTCCAATAATACAGCCTCTCCTTTTACCTGTTCTCAATAATATAGCTCTTATTTCTCCTGAAAGAGAATGACTTTATTTGAAATATATTGCAATAAATTGTAATGTATTGGTAATATATTGCAAAGCCTTTATTAAAACTGCCTTAGGAATGCTAATAATTGGTCTTGAATTTATATGTGATATGTTAACTGAAAGAAGGGAGGAGTTGGGAATCATAATCAGTGTAGAAAAGGGCTGTAGAGAAAAATCTTCATCAACTTCACAATTTTGCACAAGACTAGTTCTAATTAATTACCATACTTGTTGGGTTAAAAAGTTTTCCTTTTACAAATTGTGCTGCCATACACCAATCTGGAGTTTTGCTAGCTGGCTGAAATGAAATCTCCATAAAGGTTTACACAGTTACAATTAACCCAGGGTTTTATTCCAAAGGCAGGGATAGGCTCTACAGCCTTACTCAGAGACTGAAGTTTCATTTAACATCTATACTTATACTTTAGTTTGGGTTTAGTCAGACTTGAATATGCTACTTATTATTATCATCTTCATCTCTTTTGATTCTCAAATCAATACAGTGAGATAATTTACAAAAACTCTGGCTAAACGAGATTGAGTGAATTCGCAAGTTCTCCTGGTTAAAATACTATAGGAGGAAGAATTTAAATCCAGATTAAACAGACACCAAAATGAGGGCGTTTTCTATGACCTTTATTACTTTTCCCAGAAATCATGGCATTAAGAGCTTTAGAGGCTAATAATTCCATATAGTTGTCCCAGTGCCTTTTAGAGCTATCATCAACATTGTTATCAGCTAATTGATGACTCTCTTTAACTTCATCCACATCGTTTCAGAACATACAGAAGCCAAATGGATTACAAACTAAATAGCATATATTAATACATATCATGTTCTTACTTTGGGGAAATTAGTTAAATATATTATTTGCTGGTAGTACAGATTAATGAGACATTTCTTTCAGGCATAAAGACAAAATATCTGAAGGAACGGGAAACTGTTGATTTGAGAATCAAATGAGATGAAGATGATAACAACAGACAAAATATCTGAGGGAATGGGAAATCATTAAAAAGTGGTTGCACTAAGTACATTTTAAAGAAGGATAAGAAAAGTGGTGTTTAAGAAAAATGATTTTGTATTATAAGGTGAATTAAGCATTTTAATCCTCAGAATAATTGGCGTGACAGAACTTCATCTCCTGTTCTTAGTATTGCTTCAAAATAAAATAATAGTGAGGCTTCTCATAATTAATGGGAAGGCAAACATGGGTTCTAATAAATGGGAAGTAAGGAGAGAAGACAAGAAGAGTGAAAAATATTGCAGACTAAAATAATATAGAGAAATAAAAGGAACAAAGGAAAACATATAAGATAGAGAGATGGGGAAAAGCAAACAGGAATAGTGAGAGAACAAATACGAGAGGAAAAGAGAGAAGAGAACAGAAGAGAAAGAAGTCACCACAAATGTAAAAAGTGTAACTTAAGAAAATGAAACACACATATATTAATGAAGTATAGAAATATTTTGTGAGGAGAGTGGAGATAATACAAGAATTATTTTTTAATTATTTTTTAAAAGGCATGAGGAAATATGAGGAAGAAAAATGGATTAATTAGTGCTAGTGGCTGGGGATCAAGTCACCAAATAACTGCTCCATTAGTGTTCTAACCAAATTCCAAGCACGAGCATAGCGCAGCCTTTGCTGACATGAAGGTGTGCTCCATCACTCTTCCCTCCCCGGCCTGGCTCCAGCATTGAAAGCATCAGATCAATTTTGATATCATTTGAAATGGAAATTCAGGGCAGGGTTAGTAGCAAGCATTCAGATTCCTATTTTAATTTCCACTGACAGCAGCCCTTCTCTTAATATTGTTAAAATAGAAAACTTGTCTTTGCAGAGGCTTCTGTGCTTTTATGTTGCAGAGACTTACTTCACTTTACCTTGAGGAATGTCCATCTTAGGAATCTATAACTTTGGTTTCTGCATCCTTGATGAGCATGATGTGAGAGTCACAAGTACCACAAAGGAGCACAGAGGAAAGTACACAAAAGGAGTGCTGTGCACCAAAGGTGTCTGAAGGCAGTGAGTCCCTTATGTCAAGGACTCACTAGGAGAATGGAAGTGGATCACAGGGAATAAGATACAGGGCACAGTGAACAAACCTGTGACATCCAACCTCAGAGATACTTTTGTAAGTTTCTTCTGTGATCTAAATCACAGAGAGTGTGAAATAACTGCATAATAATATGCAAGATGCACACAGCTTAAGGGTAAGTAGAGACTCCTGATTTGCTTTTCTAACAGCAGGTGTTATCCACGAAGTGATAAATAGTAAGTCCAAAACATGGCTCAATGCCAAAAAAAGAAAGAAAGGAAGGAAGGAAGGAAGGAAGGAAGGAAGGAAGGAAGGAAGGAAGGAAGAAAAGACAAAAGACATCATCGTATGTAAATTTTTATACTTCAGCTTTTCTTGGGATACAATATGTATGTGTTTCTGCACTCATGTGTATTTGTACACACATATATGTGTCTATGTGATGTAAGGTACTTCTTTCATAATTACCAATTTTGACTATATATGAAAACTTCTGTTATTAATTAATCTATTAAGGTTAGATATGTAAAAGCAGATCTTTTGTTGTTTCAAATAGATATGCCATTATAAATATCTCTTTTCATTTCATAATTTGGGAATTTAATTTCTTTTTCTACATTCTCTCACCCTTTCAGTTAAAGTTAATGAATGCCATTTTCTCTCTGCTCTAACTCCATATTCTACAAAATTATTTTAAAATAAGTATGCTGTATAACTAAATGCATGTGAAATAATGTTCTGTGTCACTGTAGTGTTTAGTTCTAGCTAAAGAGTCTTTAGTTGTTAAATTTTTAAATCTCCACCACAAGCTACTTTTAGTAATGCTCCACAACATTTGTATTTTATGTGTACATTCTATATTTAATCATGGTATGATTCTATCTAAACCATAAAATTTCAAAAATAGTGCAACTTACAAAGGTATGTGTGAAATTTACTAAATGTGGAACATAGAAGTCTTAACATAATAACTAAGAGGGTGCCGTGAAGGCTATGTTAACCAGTTTGATGAAAATATTTCAGATTGTATATAAAACCAGCACATTGTACCCAATGATTGCATTAATGTACACAGCTATGATTTAATAAAAATAAATAAATAAATAAATAAATAAATTGAGACCAGCCTGGAAAAAAAAATAGAAGTTCAAAGAATGGGAACACTAATATATGTATAAAAATAGTACTGATATTGTTATCATACCAATAAATTATTATGGATAGTTTGTAGTCTAGAGTGAGCACATCCTCAACTTGGACACCACTATATAGATAAGCCTCAGATTTGTTTTCTCCAGAGTGACCAGGTTGATAGATTGATGTTCTATAGAAAAGTGCAGTTTTATTAACAAAAACTATTTAGATCAACATTCATAAATTATTATTTACATATAATAAATTCTAAATTCTACCCATTGCTGTATAGTTCAATAAACTTTGGCAAATAAAGAAACACATGTAATAATTATAACAAAAAAATGAAACATTTTTGTCATGTTAAAATGTTCTGTCATTCCTCTGGGTCAATCCCATCCCATCCTTTATTCCAAAATCCCTGAAGACTGAGGTTAAAGTTTTTCACAATTAGAAAAAATGTCAGATGTATGCCTCATGCAAATCAGGACTGAATCTAGGGCAGTGACATCCCAGAGTGCCACATGACAACAGTTAAACAGAAACACAGGACTGAAGTAGGGAAAAAAATGTGGCTTCAGTTAGAACTTTTGAAATGTAGAAGCATAAAAATAGAAGAGTCTTAGGTCATGGAGACAGGTGGTATAATATAAATGTAGCATCTCTTGCTTTTAGTTCAGTAACTATGATCTATGGAAGAGGGAGAGACACACTCACTATTCCCTGATGCTCTGTAGGCAGAGGAGATGGAGATTGAGAACAACACAGTGGTGACAGAATTCATCCTCCTTGGTCTCACTCAGTCTCGAGATATTCAGCTCCTGGTCTTTGTGCTGATCTTGATTTTCTACCTCATCATCCTCCCTGGAAATTTCCTCATCATCCTCACCATAAGGTCAGACCCCAGCCTCACGGCTCCCCTCTATTTC